>OX104070.1:3282270-3302017 GCA_944474145.2 Dicrocoelium dendriticum
GTAGATATTGAGGGCGGGTTCATCTCATTTCTGGAATTGTTATAAAGGATTATGGTTGGGTCTTGTACCAAAATAAACGACTGTGTCAAGTTTTGCTTCGGCCGCCGCAGTCATCTAAGCCAGGCATTCTCAACATCCATTCGGCTGTGACCCTAATTAAGCTTTACCATATCTCATGGCCCCCTACCATTTATCGTCACAATCCCAGTAACCCCTAACTACTAGTAGACGTAAACCTGTGAATTCGGATACCCGTCTTAAAATCTTTTGTATTGATAGCTAAATGTCTTTTGTTGGAATCACCGCACTTCCCCCCATAATTCTCATTTTGTAATTTCCCAGCCTCACGGTGTAATTCGTTGAGCGGTACCAACAAGCCACCCTTGGGTATTTAAAAAAGCGTCATTCTTAATATTTGTAATTGCATTGTTGTCTTTAAAAGCTAAGGAATATCACCCATTAGAATGCATAGTAACTTTGTACTGATATGTTTGTCTGGATATAACTGTAAGCGGTGAGCCTATTATTTTGAGCCAGCATGCATGTATACTGCTCTAAAAGTAACAGCGAGAATCTAGGACGTTAGCTTATTGTGGTGTACAATCCTTTTTATTTTGTAAGGGTGAGCATTTTACTAACTTCACATTTAAATAAGTATGCAGATGGAAAAGTTATAAAATATATTTCAGCTGTTTCTAACCATCCAGTATATCGGTTAGAAGTATGACATTTGTTTCCAAAATCCATTTTTATGCATATACTTGGATCCCGCTAGCAGGTCAATTTGAACATACATGAAAATATCCTGTATTCTAACTTCAGTAGCGCTGGTCTGTACATTAAATGGATCACAAAAACAAATCTAGATCCTTGATCAATCAAGTCTTTCATCTCTTTTCGGACTTGTTGTAAATGACTGCAAACCTAATCAACTCTTCATCCTTCAGCCCATCCGTGACTATAGTAAGAATTGAGAACTTTAAAAATTCCGACACCTGATGTGTCGAGCAAAAACCTCTTGCTTTTAAGACAAGCGAAAACGACTCATTTGTTTAAGATGAAATTAATCAACTTGTATTGAAAAGCCATATACAATAACATAAGTTCTTCAAAAAAGCAGCAGATAAAAGGTGTCCGGCCTAGCTGCTAACAAGTTTCCAACAAAAACAGTCGCAGGAACAACTGTGGCCATTGTGTCCCAGAAAGCAAAATCCCAAAAACAGCTACACTTCGAGAGCCACCTGACTTTTATATTCAACAGTAGAACTTGGAAGGTTTCACTGTTTGATCACACAACTACGGAAATAAAGAATTGTTGCCGAGGGTTCGAGTCGATATTGTCGACTAACGTTAAAGGAATTGACAGTAAAACGGTGAAGCAACCTCCTAAGTTCGTAGTTGCTTCGAGCTCATCATACGCCACAATGAATTATGTCAGCATTCCTCATTTGGGCAGAAAATGCTTTAAATCAACAGACAATTCTGGTAACACCACCTGTCGTATATGCAACTGAGCTGGGTATTGGAAAATTTTTTTCAGTTAGATAGGTATTGACTATCGTAAATAGACTGGCACCTTGTATGCATTTCAATCCTCTTGTGAAACATTATCATACCTACAATTAAATTATCTTTGAAGAATTGGACATGAATTAAGATGAGTACCTCCTTGTCAGGCAAACTAGAATAATCTACTTGTAAGGAGAAGTTTGAAACAGTAGTGATGCAACTAAGAGACGATGTTTCTCCTAAGCCAGCTCATATATTCGCTTAGATACAGCCTAATTGCTGGACGGAATGATTTGAATCGATTCATTTGGTTTCATATTCATCAAGTAAATAGCATTATTTTTACATTATGCGAGATATTTTCTCCATCATTAATTGAGCGCCAATTTTTGGCAATTTGCTCCTGTTCTTATAATACACCGTAAGAGCATTTGCCAATATTTGCTCTGTTAGAAACCCTTGATTATAATAATGATTTGTTTACAAAGCTATCCTGGATCATGCAGCAAAATCCAGAAATTCCGTTTTCGTATCTATGAACACATGCCAAAAGGTTTTTCAGTTTACTTGGTTGCGTCGTTTATTTGGTAGAATGTTCGCAATTTAAAAACACAGGTACAGATGCGTAATGAGTTATGCAATAATACCAAATAAGAAGCAATCTATTTTGTTCTGCCATTACTTTGAAATATACCATTGTACATTTTTTTATGGAATAGAACCGTAGTCTTGTTTTTCTAATACGTATTTATCTAATGTGCAGAAAACAGCATCTTTTGACAAGGCGAAACCGGAAGTTGTATGAAAGATTGGTTGCATTAACATTTTCGCTTTACTGTTAAAGTACAAGACGTTTAGTAATCGTATTGGTAACATTTGCTTTCGGCTACAATGTTAAATTTAAAAGTGTAGGAACATTGATAAAAACAACACAAAGTTTGTTTCTGATGATAACTGAATAAAAGAACTTGACAAATGCCACTAATGAAAACCAAAAGACAATCCGAAATTAACAAATCGTACTGGACCCACGCATTAATAGTTATAGCACATATTGAAAATAAATAAATGAATATCAGAAGAGACAAACATGAAATTAAATACTGGATATTCAAAGCAAACCGCACGAGAGTTTCCAATATCAAAATAATAACGTATATCGGCTGTTACCAAATATGGCGCCAAATATGTGCTGATAAGAAAATGATTATCATCAGTATTAGGTGAAATATCCTTATGTACAAATTTTGGTAAATACATCCAAAACAAAGTTGCTCGCTAATTTGAACACTTCAGCTGAATTGAATTCAAAGGAATTATTATAACGCGTTCTAGCTGTTTCGACAGTCGGAACGAACTAACGTACCTCAGAGATATTACCTTACTCGGTCAGGGTACCCACACATTTTCCGAACGTTGGCGCTAACCTGGCGTATTCGCCAGAATGCAGGCAAACTGAGGATGAGGACGGAAACCGGGTAACCTTTCCATACTGAGCTGAGGTCTCAAAATAATGATTGACTGGCATATGATTGCACCACGTTGTTGGTGTTACCAATAAAATTCAGTTCGTGAAAGATAACTCGTGTTATGTTCCACTTGACCTGCACATTATGTAATTCAGCTGCGCCCCTAGTGTTTTACTGGCTATAAGTATTTGCTGATAGGTCTCAGAATCTAGTGGGTCATGGTTCGATTCCCACTAGTGGCCCGGTAGAATGCCTACCACTGTCCAGTTCCAATGGGAGGAATGGCGTCTTGTGTCTTTCCGGCTTGGGGCTAAGTCATATAGGTTGTGAGCTGCTGGTACAAGAAGACTCAAAACTCATTTAGTGTCAGTGTGGCTCTGTGCGGTAACTATCTCTGCGTTCTGAGGTGAGTTCGCAAGGGTTGCTGCAGGTTGCCCAGTAAATAAAGCAACATACTGATAATAGCTCACTTGGTTTACGGTGAATAGGCATCAAACTCCTGAGGACAATTCAATTGTTCTTCGCGTAATACCCGTCATTCAACATTTAACACATTCTTACTTTCTGAAGACATGCATCCAGATTAAAACTACTACAGACCTCATTCAATTTGGTTTGTGAGTTTATGACTAGATCTTTACAACGACAATGCATTACATCGGCCTAAGGTAGCATATTGTATTGCAACTGGCTAGGGAGCAATAAGTACTGGGATTTTACACAAATGAACTCGTGTAGTTAAGAACTACAAATATAATAAAAATCTGGATCTCATTTAGATTAGTTAGTTTTAGTAGTCAGTAGAGCCTGCGCGCATTATACACACAATTTCCAACGTACGTAGCCATATTTATCAAATAAGCAACAGGCGTGAACTCATCCAAATCCGCGCAAACCCCATCCACTTTTCTTGTGTTCACTGAGCTCATGACCTTAATTGCACTTGCTATTATTTCTGACAGTTCTACTGAAAGATTATTAGGAGCAGCATTACAGCGTAATGGTAATTTTAACTTAACTAAATATTTTGCCTTATTTATAGCGAACTTTTCAAGTTCCGGATTTTCACCTTATTATTCTAATTATTATTTCGGCAATTCAACTACATGCTTTGAAGCATTTTGTTTTCATGCCTTGGCTATTATTCTGCCCTTGATACCGCGACGACATTAAAAGTTCCTTGAATTATCACTATTTAGTCCTACTACGCATGCCGTTCATCTTATTCCCGTTAACCACGCCTCTTAGTTCCCTATGTTTGTGAAATATAGAGATAGCAATCAAGCACTTCCAGAAATTTTTCACCCAAGCCGCATGAAAAATTATGCTTTACAATTTAAAGCATATAGTATTTCAACGATAGGTTTTATGGAGTTATATGTTGAAGAGGTGATTTCTTGTTTGCTTTCAATGCCTTACTAACTCTCTGTTAAAATTTGTAAATTTGTTGTCATTTACTGTTATTTCTATATAGCCCAGACTGTCAGTATTCAGTTCTCAATGGTTATGCATCGTATCACAAATAGTGCGTGCTTGAATAGCAAATTAGCGGTTCGAGGCTGTTATCCAAAGATACGTTTCTCGGATTAGAGTTAAATTCATAGTTTAATCGGCACATTCAAATCGATAAACAACAACTAAAACAAGTTACGGCATTTTTAAGCGCACAAATATACTTCGTATGCAAATTACATCGAAAGACGCAGTTTCATATCAGACAAATATGATGAATATTTGGACAGCATCAACAAGCTTTATTTTTTGTTTAGCGCAGGTATGAATTCACCGCAGATCTGCAATGTGGGTAGTAGTATTGATTCAGTTAACCAACACATTATACCGAAAAATTTGCATACCTTTGGCTGTTAAATCAGTAAATTGTTAACAAAATAATTGGGATGGGTTTTTGTTAATAATTCCCATGTTCCGGTGGACAGATCATTTGTTCAAGAGGTAATTTACTCCTTAAAAATAAATGCAACGTAATCATGAGAAGTTAAAGGTACAGCATTTATCAAATATAATATTGAACCGTGATAAATCTCTTGACGCGGCTGCTACATTGGACAAGCTTAATCGGTACATTGCTGTCATTGCTTTATAAAGAAATTAGCGTACGAATTAATCGAAGTATCAACAGACGTTATGTAAATTCTGTTAAATATCAGAGAGCCATAGGTTATTTTCATGGTAAAAGGGACAGCGATATTTTATTGCTGTTCTTCATCAGAGGGCAATTAAATTTCTGGCATTTTTGAAGTTGGATTTGAATAGCTTGCCATTTGGTTAGACTTTAACTTGTAATCTCTATTGAGAACTCGGTACACATCAATCTGAACAGCGTTCATCCACATCATATATACATTATCGGAGATAGAGCTGTTTCTCTGTTGTTCTAAAAAAGCAAGATTTTACCTTGATTTACAGCGTCATTTATTCTGCCAACTCAGTACAGACAGTATAGGTTACGCTGTTTAGCCCCGTATTAGACAGCTACACCGTATTTGTTTGTTCTCACCGAGAGTAACTTCGGCTCTTTCCACTGCCCCGACAATTGGCTTTCGAGCAGTTGCGCGTACCTCTCTTCTAAGGATCCAGCAATTTGCTGTTATTTTGTGTCTTGTGATGAGCAACGCAACTATATCGCGGAAAATCTCATTAAGCGATTCTGTTTAGGTTCTTTACAAGGCTGAGGCGGAAGTTGTTTTTTGGAATGTACTTTCCTTATACAAAGTATTTTTGATGTGCTACAGGTGCATGAAGTAATTACAACGAATTAGTTTCTTTATCTTTCAATTCTCGATCCCTCAAACGCAGAACTGTTATATGTCGAGTATGCAAGTCCAGCCTGTCATCCATGGCGGAAGCAGGACCTAAATGCACTAGAGCAGCCACAACGCCGGGCGTCTAAGAACGTTATTGGAATGCGCAAAGTTTCCTACAAGGAGAGGCTGCAAAGACTGGGATTGTTTAGTGGAAATTATCGCAGACGACGAGGCGCCTTGATTATGGCATATTTGATTGTGCGAGACCCACAACATGTGTGCCGCCCGTTTCTGCAATTCAGCAGCAATACAAACATGTGGGGTCACTCATTGAAACTCGTTAAACTTTACGGTCTTCTGGAGTGCCGCAGAAATTTCCTTTCCATTTGTGTCTGTCACCGTGAAATGCTCTACCAGAATCGGTCGTTTCTGCACCGACACTAACAGCATTTAAAAGACGGACGTATGATGCACTCATCCACTTACACTTTGTCACCTAACACTACGTCTTCATTCTACACCTGGCTTATACCATGGAATTATTTGATGTTAACTGTGGGTGCTGTGAATCTAACAGTCTATTTTGTATTGCCGTGGCATTGAAATACACCCCTCTACATTTTAATATGTTAAAGAACAATAATCTTGTCCTTTTTGTAAAACACAGTAATCGATTCTATAGAAAACAAATAATAAATGCCAGTCGTACGACTGTTTAAGCACACAGCTTTCTACGCGTTACATTGTATCCTTATATATTTCCCATTAATTTTTAATTGGAAAGATAGTTCGCGTTATCTTAAAGTTAGCGCCCTAGATTTCCGATTTACCCAAACCCTTTAATCCCCTAAATGGTTGATTACTCCAAAGGTAACCTAATTCTATATTCCCCCGTTGTGTGGCAACCAGTAGTTCAGTAGTAACAAATATGACTCAAGCTATAACCAGTCCATAGAATAAAAGTGGGCATAACAGGCGCCAGTTATTTTCAGAAAAACGCCGGTAATGATGCCCGCGACATCCCTTAACCAACTAGAAAACTGAGTTGTCCCAGCATGTATAGCTACCGCTACTGCCTGTTAAAATAATCAGAAAGCAACAGAACCTAGTGCTTTTAAACCGTGAATCGCAAGCGCAACCATTATGCAGGTATTCATGTGCGCATTGACGTTTCCTTATCCAAACTCAACAGCATACACTGGAAGCTGAGAGACGATTGTGCTCATTTGGAATTCATCTGCGGTGTCAACTTTAACCTGTCTTATCCCACTACTTTCAGGCGCGCCGGGCGTCACCCAACATCATTGCGCTCTGGTGAGCCTCGATTACTCCGAGTTACACTGATTTCCGTGGATGAGACGGCGTCGATTCCGATATCTATGAATTCGCTTCGAAATGTATCAAGCAATTTTTGCACTTCACAGGACATCCTGTGGAAGTACGTTACAAAATTACAAACAACCGATTGCGTTGTCTATAAAATGACAAGGAAACCATCATTTTCCTTTCTCTTCTGAACAAGATCACGAACATGAAGGGGAGCAATGTCGACAGTCGTGAGACACGCTGTCTAGATAACCTCGCTGTAAATTACTCGACAAGGATTTCTTTTAAACTAATTACATAAAAAGTGGTTCTAAGTAGCTGAGAATGAATTTACAGTCTAAAATAATGAAAGAGTTTGATATGGATAACTTGTCTAGTTTGGTAACATGATAACGAAGGGAATTCAAGGAAAGCCGAAGGGACATGACCTTAGGCTACTGGTTACACAAAGGGGATACAACGTTGTAAAATCACTCATGAACATCAAGCAATGCAGCTCTGCTGAAATCCGTCATTACCTCATAGGGGAAAAAACGGGAATACCGAGGCCATCAAGTGCCTGGGACCCGGAGTGTTTGGTGCATCAGTGAATACAAACGACATCACACGATTTAGGAATTTCTCAAAATTTCGTGTACCATTCGTCCTCATGAGGGTCAACCAAGTCTCAAAATTATAGTGTACATATTCCATCAATCTTGTTTAAATAGGAACGCACAGTGTATTTTTAGTAAACATACCGAGACTCAGCTGCGTGCGGCCTGCCGGTATTGGGATCTTTTCTTGGTAACAGAGACAAAGTTAATTTAAGCTAGCTATGGTACTGAAATAGTACTACCCGAGATGTTCATTCTGGGCAACAATCGACCGAATTGAAGAGATGGATTATCACATCCTTACCGCCATGGGGCACATTATGACTTCACCAACCACCCGGAAGTCCATATTGTCGACGCACTGGTTCCATTATTACTTAATACGTACTGACTCGTGCTTAACGTGTGCCTTGTATTTTACCACGTCCTCAAATTTGGAACTATGCTTTCATCTAGCCCTCGTACAATCGCAACATCACATTCTCCTGATTAGTACATGCAAACATCACGACCTGGAACCCCAAGTGTGCTTGGGTGAAAAACTCAACTTGGAACTCTAAGTACTTATCGTTGGATTACTAATCTACGGCCACGTTAATTTCCGAACAGCAGTCAGAACGGCGAACAAACCAGAAACTACGAGCGATACGTAGAGCAACTGCAGAAAACACTGAGGACCCTTCGCTCACTAGTGGTTGCAAGCTTCTGAGCAAATTCAATAATTTAACTAACTGGATATTTCTAGCTGAATTATCCACTGAGATTGCCTAGTGTGATTTTATTCAATAGATTACTTACATGCTAACATTTGCTTTGATGGTCCCACGCGTATTGACATTAAATTATTCCATAAGTAGTAGGTCACGGATGTGTGTAGTCACAAGTAAAGCACTGAAGAATTTGCAAGGCGACCTTAAATGCGGTAACATAGGAGGCTTTACCTATTCAGCAAAACCAACGCGTGAAACTGGAAGGCCAGGATAGACTAAAGCATCAGCAAAGATTAGCAAAGCAATCCTTTTTCAAACAGTACTAAGATTGACAATAATAATTAATATATTAAGTTGCCGTTTTAAGATACCCTGTTTTGTCAGGATCAACGTTAACTTCTCTTCGGTAAAATATTTACGGTCAGTTTTACAAGTATGGGAGCACGCGCCTTCTGTGACCATTTCGTTATCCATTGTGGAGTGCCCCAGGGTTCAGTAAATGCCCCACTCCAATTCACGATTTACATAAACGGTTCTAAGAAAGTGAACATTTGGAAATTAGTATCTAACGAAAATTACCTTACAATATCGTGGCCATCAAAAGCCGGGTGCCCACGTAGCATTAAATGATTACCTAGTAATGCTATCCAAATAGGCAATTTAGAGTAACTTTTATTGAAAAACCGCCAGGATAAGTTACTGGGTATACACCATCAATCCGCATTGAGTATAAGCTGGGGGAGCAGTTATTGCAGTGCACTTCAAAGGAATGTGACCCTAATGTGCTAATAAAATAGGAGCATGGCCATTCACATCAGAGGGAAAGCAACATTAAATCATATCAAGATTTTGCCACTTATGCTAGGACATTTGGGTGCCTTGAATTTTCAATATTCATTCACATGTTAAACGCTTATAGCAGGCTCCATTCCGCTTACGTCATCCACGCCTGGCCGCAACGGCGCAACTCGAACCCTAGGCATTTAAAATGCTGTCATATAGATTGGCAACCAAGCGACTGAATGAATTGTTTCCTCGCCCTTAACAACTGAGGCTAAAAATCTTTAGTGTCTAGGGCGGCTATTATTGGCGCCTGCGTGATAGTTTCATTGGGTTACATTTCATCCTCAAGGATTGGACCAATGCATGCCGTAACCACTTGAAGCTAACTCGCAGTGACAACCTGAGTGTGCACAAGGTAAAACTAACCACGCAGTATAGCCAGCTAGAAGGTGCGCGACTTTAATTTCCTAAAACGATCACAGGAAGGCATTCGTCATTTACGTTCTTTTATCCTAAAACATTGGGGATATTCAAATGACGTCTCGATGAAATATGTTATTACACTATACAGCCCTGTATATTTTTGAGTCAAAAGAACACCACCAATCGACTAGCTCATATTCACTTCCAGCAGTTCCTAACTTATAGGCTATTACTGTGGATATCGCGCGCAAAGAAGGTTAACCTAGCACGTTGTCGCAACGAATCGGCACATCAATTAGCGCTGTCATTTTCGTTGTCTCTCCTTCTCATAATATACGTCATTGCTTTCGGACGACATCCATCCAGAGTACAACTGCTAAATGGCTCATCCGCATTGGTTCGTGAGTTCATGATTACGAGTTTACAACGACTAAATATTAAATTTACCTACGGAAGCAGGACATAATTGCAACTGTCCTGTCGCAAAATATGCCATAAAAATTTCAAAATCCGTAGAAAGATAGTTTCCGACATCTGTTTGAGTAAAATATGGAGTTTAACGTACTTGAGTTTAATATTTCGGATTGCATATCAAAGAGTGACTTTCAAAGCGAATACTTTGGATTTCAAGAAGGTGTGTACTTACATGCAAAGCACTAGAGAATTTGCAAGGAGACATGAAGTGCAGAAACACGGAAAGCTTCACAGAGCGAAATCTATGCGTGAATCTGGAACGCCATAATATCCTGAAGAATGAACAATGTATGGCAAAGTACTTCTTCTCAAACCTTAATTAGAGTGACAAAAAATAATGATATCATATAGTCAACAGGCGCTCTTTTGAATGCTCAAAGTTAACTTAATTCCGCAACATATTTACAGCAACTCAAGCAATGTGGGAGAGCGCGCCAACTCTGATCATATCGATATTCCGTCTGGAGTGCTCCAGGGCTCATGAAGTGCTCCTCAACTATTTATGGTTTACACACATTATTTTCAGGAAGTGAACACTTCCAATTCCTTACTTAAGGAAACTAATCTCACGATAACGCAGGCCATCAAAAACGGGGCCTACGTAGCATTTGAAGATTAACTTGATATGGTATCTGTACAGGCGGTAGTTTCCCCTTCAATCCTCTCGAATATGAATGTTTAAAAATTAGTTATCACGGCTTCTACGGAATGTGACTTGGCTGATTTAGTAAAACGCTATCTTGGCTCTACACATCAGACAGATAATGCAACACAACATCTTAGCTAGCTTGTAACCTTTCAGCGATGTGTATTTACACGCGCTGACTGTTAATGTTCACTCAGGTGCCCCAAGCTTATAGCAGGCTCCATTCATTATAACTGCTGCAGGCCTGGCAGCAACGCCGCAAGCGGGATCTTAATGCATTTAAAATTCAACCCCGTAAGTTGGCAAAACACAAGTAAATGGTGTGTTTCATAAACCATAACAACTGAGGCCGAAAATCTTTGGTGTCCGTAGCGACTAAAATTGGAGGCTCCGTGATAGTTTGGTTAGGTTATATTTGATCGTCAAGAGTACGAACCGTGCACGCCGTAAATACTTGAAGCTAAGTCGCGGTGACAATCTGGAACCAGCTAAAACTGGCCACAGCGTGTAGGCAGCTGAAAATTTGCGAGCATTTCCTCTTTTTCTCGGAAAGCATCACAGGAAGACGCAGCACACATACCTTGTTTCAGCCGCCTACTGGCGGTATTCAAAAGACATCTTGATGACTAAATATGTTATTACACTATGCAGCCATTCATGATCCTGAGTAAAATGAACAAACAAATCCCTGTTCTTCTTTTCACTTCTGTCAATTCTGTAGCTTATACATTGCTACCGTTTGTACTGCGCCTTGAATTGTTTAATTTAACTGTGTTGCAACGAAAAGGCACACCAATTAGCGCTATCAAGCTTGATATTTTTTCTTGATCTCATGATATCCGTCATCCAACATTTAACACATTCTTACTTTCTGACGCTATACATCCAGAATACAACTACTAAAGGCCTCATTCAAGTTGGTTCGTGAGTTTACGACAAGGACTTTACAACGACAAGACATTACATTGGCCTAAGGTAGCATGTCGTATTGCAACTGAGTAGGGAGCAATGAGTTTTGAGAATTTACATAAATGAACTCGTGTAGTCAAGAATTATGTAGATAATATATATCTGGATGTCGTTTGGTCTAGTTACTTTTTGAAGTCACCAATAATACACACAATTTCCAACGTAAATAGCCATATGTATCATATAAGCAACAGGCGTGAACTCATCCAAATCCGCGCAAACCCCATCCACATTTCTTGTGTTCACTGAGCTCATGACCTTAATTGCACTTGCTATTATTTCTGACAGTTCTACTGAAAGATTATTAGGAGCAGCATTACAGCGTAATGGTAATTTTAACTTAACTAAATATTTTGCCTTATTTATAGCGAACTTTTCAAGTTCCGGATTTTCACCTTATTATTCTAATCATTATTTCGGCAATTCAACTACATGCTTTGAAGCATTTTGTTTTCATGCCTTGGCTATTATTCTGCCCTTGATACCGCGACGACATTAAAAGTTCCTTGAATTATCACTATTTAGTCCTACTACGCATGCTGTTCATCTTATTCCCGTTAACCACGCCTCTTAGTTCCCTATGTTTGTGAAATATAGAGATAACAATCAAGCACTTCCAGAAATTTTTCACCCAAGCCGCATGAAAAATTATGCTTTACAATTTAAAGCATATAGTATTTCAACGATAGGTTTTATGGAGTTATATGTTGAAGAGGTGATTTCTTGTTTGCTTTCAATGCCTTACTAACTCTCTGTTAAAATTTGTAAATTTGTTGTCATTTACTGTTATTTCTATATAGCCCAGACTGTCAGTATTCAGTTCTCAATGGTTATGCATCGTATCACAAATAGTGCGTGCTTGAATAGCAAATTAGCGGTTCGAGGCTGTTATCCAAAGATACGTTTCTCGGATTAGAGTTAAATTCATAGTTTAATCGGCACATTCAAATCGATAAACAACAACTAAAACAAGTTACGGCATTTTTAAGCGCACAAATATACTTCGTATGCAAATTACATCGAAAGACGCAGTTTCATATCAGACAAATATGATGAATATTTGGACAGCATCAACAAGCTTTATTTTTTGTTTAGCGCAGGTATGAATTCACCGCAGATCTGCAATGTGGGTAGTAGTATTGATTCAGTTAACCAACACATTATACCGAAAAATTTGCATACCTTTGGCTGTTAAATCAGTAAATTGTTAACAAAATAATTGGGATGGGTTTTTGTTAATAATTCCCATGTTCCGGTGGACAGATCATTTGTTCAAGAGGTAATTTACTCCTTAAAAATAAATGCAACATATTCATGAGAAGTTAAAGGTACAGCATTTATCAAATATAATATTTAACCGTGATAAATCTCTTGACGCGGCTGCTACATTGGACAAGCTTAATCGGTACATTGCTGTCATTGCTTTATAAAGAAATTAGCGTACGAATTAATCGAAGTATCAACAGACGTTATGTAAATTCTGTTAAATATCAGAGAGCCATAGGTTATTTTCATGGTAAAAGGGACAGCGATATTTTATTGCTGTTCTTCATCAGAGGGCAATTAAATTTCTGGCATTTTTGAAGTTGGATTTGAATAGCTTGCCATTTGGTTAGACTTTAACTTGTAATCTCTATTGAGAACTCGGTACACATCAATCTGAACAGCGTTCATCCACCTCATATATACATTATCGGAGATAGAGCTGTTTCTCTGTTGCAACAAAAAGCAAGATTTAACCTTAATTTACAGCGTCATTAATTCTGCCAACTCAGTACAGACAGTATAGGTTACGCTGTTTAGCCCCGTATTAGACAGCTACACCGTATTTGTTTGTTCTCACCGAGAGTAACTTCGGCTCTTTCCACTGCCCCGACAATTGGCTTTCGAGCAGTTGCGCGTACCTCTCTTCTAAGGATCCAGCAATTTGCTGTTATTTTGTGTCTTGTGATGAGCAACGCAACTATATCGCGGAAAATCTTATTAAGCGATTCTGTTTAGGTTCTTTACAAGGCTGAGGCGGAAGTTGTTTTTTGGAATGTACTTTCCTTATACAAAGTATTTTTGATGTGCTACAGGTGCATGAAGTAATTACAACGAATTAGTTTCTTTATCTTTCAATTCTCGATCCCTCAAACGCAGAACTGTTATATGTCGAGTATGCAAGTCCAGCCTATCATCCATGGCGGAAGCAGGACCTAAATGCACTAGAGCAGCCACAACGCCGGGCGTCTAAGAACGTTATTGGAATGCGCAAAGTTTCCTACAAGGAGAGGCTGCAAAGACTGGGATTGTTTAGTGGAAATTATCGCAGACGACGAGGCGCCTTGATTATGGCATATTTGATTGTGCGAGACCCACAACATGTGTGCCGCCCGTTTCTGCAATTCAGCAGCAATACAAACATGTGGGGTCACTCATTGACACTCGTTAAACTTTACGGTCTTCTGGAGTGCCGCAGAAATTTCCTTTCCATTTGTGTCTGTCACCGTGAAATGCTCTACCAGAATCGGTCGTTTCTGCACCGACACTAACAGCATTTAAAAGACGGACGTATGATGCACTCATCCACTTACACTTTGTCACCTAACACTACGTCTTCATTCTACACCTGGCTTATACCATGGAATTATTTGATGTTAACTGTGGGTGCTGTGAATTTAACAGTCTATTTTGTATTGCCGTGGCTTTGAAATACACCCCTCTACATTTTAATATGTTAAAGAACAATAATCTTGTCCTTTTTGTAATACACAGTAATCGATTCTATAGAAAACAAATAATAAATGCCAGTCGTACGACTGTTTAAGCACACAGCTTTCTACGCGTTACATTGTATCCTTATATATTTCCAATTAATTTTTAATTGGAAAGATAGTTCGCGTTATCTTAAAGTTAGTGCCCTAGATTTCCGATTTACCCAAACCCTTTAATCCCCTAAATGGTTGATTACTCCAAAGGTAACCTAATTCTATATTCCCCCGTTGTGTGGCAACCAGTAGTTCAGTAGTAACAAATATGACTCAAGCTATAACCAGTCCATAGAATAAAAGTGGGCATAACAGGAGCCAGTTATTTTCAGAAAAACGCCGGTAATGATGCCCGCGATATCCCTTAAGCAACTAGAAAACTGAGTTGTCCCAGCATGTATAGCTACCGCTACTGCCTGTTAAAATAATCAGATAGCAACAGAACCCAGTGCTTTTAAACCGTGAATCGCAAGCGCAACCATTGCACAGGTATTTGTGTGCGCATTGACGTTTCCTTATCCAAACTCAACAGCATACACTGGAAGCTGAGAGACGATTGTGCTCATTTGGAATTCATCTGCGGTGTCAACTTTAACCTGTCTTATCCCACTACTTTCAGGCGCGCCGGGCGTCACCCAACATCATTGCCCTCTGGTGAGCCTCGATTACTCTGAGTTACACAGATTTCCGTGGATGAGACGGCGTCGATTCCGATATCTATGAATTCGCATCAAAATGTATCAAGCAGTTTTTGCACTTCACAGGACATCCTGTGGAAGTACGTTACAAAATTACAAACAACCGATTGCGTTGTCTATAAAATGACAAGGAAACCATCCTTTTCCTTTTCCTTTTGAACAAGATCTCAAAAATGAAGAGGAGCAATGTCGACAGTCGTGAGTCACGCTGTCTAGATAACCTCGCTGTAAATTTCTCGACAAGGATTTCTTTTAAACTAATTACATAAAAAGTGGTTCTAAGTAGCTGAGAATGAATTTACAGTCTAAAATAATGAAAGAGTTTGATATGGATAACTTGTCTAGTTTGGTAACATGATAACGAAGGGAATTCAAGGAAAGCCGAAGGGACATGACCTTAGGCTACTGGTTACACAAAGGGGATACAACGTTGTAAAATCGCTCATGAACATCAAGCAATGCAGCTCTGCTGAAATCCGTCATTACCTCATAGGGGAAAAGACGGGAATACCGAGGCCATCAATTGCTTGGGACCCGGAGTGTTTGGTGCATCAGTGTATACAAACGACATCACACGACTCTGGAATTTCTCAAAAAGGCGAGTACCACTCGTCCTCTTGAGGGTAAAGCAAGTCTCAAAATTATAGTGTATATATTCCATCAATCTTGTTTAAATAGGAACGCACAGTGTATTTTTAGTAAACATACCGAGAATCAGCTGCGTGCGGCCTGCCGGTATTGGGATCTTTTCTTGGTAACAGAGACAAAGTTAATTTAAGCTAGCTATTGTACTGAAATAGTATTACCCGAGATGTTCATTCTGGGCAACAATCGACCGAATTGAAGAGATGGATTATCACATCCTTACCGCCATGGGGCACATTATGACTTCACCAACCACCAGGAAGTCCATATTGTCGACGCACTGGTTCCATTATTACTTAATACGTACTGACTCGTGCTTAACGTGTGCCTTGTATTTTACCACGTCCTCAAATTTGGAACTATGCTTTCATCTAGCCCTCGTACAATCGCAACATCACATTCTCCTGATTAGTACATGCAAACATCACGACCTGAAACCCCAAGCGTGCTTGGGTGAAAAACTCAACTTGGAACTCTAAGTACTTATCGTTGGATTACTAATCTACGGCCACGTTAATTTCCGAACAGCAGTCAGAACGGCGAACAAACCAGAAACTACGAGCGATACGTAGAGCAACTGCAGAAAACAATGAGGACCCTTCGCTCACTAGCGGTTGCAAGCTTCTGAGCAAATTCAACAATTTAACCAACTGTATATTTCTAGCTAAAGTATCCACTGAGATTGCTTGGTGTGATTTTATTCATTAGTTTACTTACATGCTAACATTTGCTTTGATGGTCCCACACGTAATGACATTAAATTATTCAATAAGTAGTAGGTCAAGGATGGGTGTAGTCACAAGTAAAGCATTGAAGAATTTGCAAGGCGACCTTAAATGCGGTAACATAGGAGGCTTTACCTATTCAGTAAAACCAACGCGTGAAACTGGAAGGCCAGGATAGACTAAAGCATCAGCAAAGATTAGCAAAGCAATTCTTTTTCAAACGGTACTAAGATTGACAATAATAATTAATATATTAAGTTGCCGTTTTAAGATACCCTGTTTTGTCAGGATCAACGTTAACTTCTCTTCGGTAAAATATTTACGGTCAGTTTTACAAGTATGGGAGCACGCGCCTTCCGTGACCATTTCGTTATCCATTGTGGAGTGCCCCAGTGTTCAGTAAATGCCCCACTCCAATTCACGATTTACATTAACGGTTCTAAGAAAGTGAACATTTGGAAATTAGTATCTAACGAAAATTACCTTACAATATCGCGGCCATCAAAAGCCGGGTGCCCACGTAGCATTAAAAGATTACCTAGTAATGCTATCCAAATAGGCAATTTAGAGTAACTTTTATTGAAAAACCGCTAGGATAAGTTACTGGGTATACACCATCAGTCCGCATTGAGTATAAGCTGGGGGAGCAGTTATTGCAGTGCACTTCAAAGGAATGGGACCCTAATGTGTTAATAAAATAGGAGCATGGCCATTCACATCAGAGGGAAAGCAACATTAAATCATATCAAGATTTTGCCATTTATGCTAGGACATTTGGGTGCCTTGAATTTTGAATATTCATTCACATGTTAAACGCTTATAGCAGGCTCCATTCCGCTTACGTCATCCACGCCTGGCCGCAATGACGCAACTCGAACCCTAGGCATTTAAAATGCTGTCATATAGATTGGCAACCAAGCGACTGAATGAATTGTTTCCTCGCCCTTAACAACTGAGGCTAAAAATCTTTAGTGTCTAGATCGGCTATTATTGGCGCCTGCATGATAGTTTTGTTGGGTTACATTTGATCCTCCAAATTCCGAACAATGCATGGCATAACCACTTGAAGCTAAATCGCATTGACAACATGAATGTGCACAAGGTAAAACTAACCACGCAATATAGCTAGCTAGAAGGCGCACGACTTTAATTTCCTAAAACGATCACAGGAAGGCATTCTTCATTTACGTTCTTTTATCCTAAAGCATTGGGGATATTTAAATGACGTCTCGATGAAATATGTTATTACACTATACAGCCCTGTATATTTTTGAGTCAAAAGAACACCACCAATCGACCAGCTCATATTCACTTCCAGCAGTTCCTAACTTATAGGCTATTACTGTGGATACCGCGCGCAAAGAAGGTTAACCTAGCAGGTTGTCGCAACGAATCGGCACATCAATTAACGCTGTCATTTTCGTTGTCTCTCCTTCTCATAATATACGCCATTGCTTTCGGACGACATCCATCCAGAGTACAACTGCTAAATGGCTCATCCGCATTGGTTCGTGAGTTCATGATTACGAGTTTACAACGACTAAATATTAAATTTACTTACGGAAGCAGGACAGTAATTGCAACTGTCCTGTCGCAAAATATGCCATAAAATTTCAAAATCCGTAGAAAGATAGTTTCCGACATCTGTTTGAGTAAAATATGGAGTTTAACGTACTTGAGTTTAATATTTCGGATTGCATATCAAAGAGTGACTTTCAAAGCGAATACTTTGGATTTCAAGAAGGTGTGTACTTACATGCAAAGCACTAGAGAATTTGCAAGGAGACATGAAGTGCAGAAACACGGAAAGCTTCACAGAGCGAAATCTATGCGTGAATCTGGAACGTCATAATATCCTGAAGAATGAACAAGGTTTGGCAAAGTACTTCTTCTCAAACCTTAATTAGAGTGACAAAAAATAATTATATCATATAGTCAACAGGCGCTCTTTTGAATGCTCAAAGTTAACTTAATTCCGCAACATATTTACAGCAACTCAAGCAATGTGGGAGAGCGCGCCAACTCTGATCAAATCGATATTCCGTCTGGAGTGCTCCAGGGCTCATGAAGTGCTCCTCAACTATTTATGGTTTACACACATTATTTTCAGGAAGTGAACACTTCCAATTCCTTACGCAAGGAAACTAATCTCACGATAACGCAGGCCATCAAAAAAGGTGCCTACGTAGCATTTGAAGATTAACTTGATATGGTATCTGTACAGGCGGTAGTTTCGCCGTCAATCCTCTCGAATATGAATGTTTAAAAATTAGTTATCACGGCTTCTACGGAATGTGACTTGGCTGATTTAGTAAAACGCTATCTTGGCTCTCCACATCAGACAGATAATGCAACACAACATCTTAGCTAGCTTGTAACCTTTCAGCGATGTGTATTTACACGCGCTGACTGTTAATGTTCACTCAGGTGCCCCAAGCTTATAGCAGGCTCCATTCATTATAACTGCTGCAGGCCTGGCAGCAACGCCGCAAGCGGGATCTTAATGCATTTAAAATTCAACCCCGTAAGTTGGCAAAACACAAGTAAATGGTGTGTTTCATAAACCATAACAACTGAGGCCGAAAATCTTTGGTGTCCGTAGCGACTAAAATTGGAGGCTCCGTGATAGTTTGGTTAGGTTATATTTGATCGTCAAGAGTACGAACCGTGCACGCCGTAAATACTTGAAGCTAAGTCGCGGTGACAATCTGGAACCAGCTAAAACTGGCCACAGCGTGTAGGCAGCTGAAAATTTGCGAGCATTTCCTCTTTTTCTCGGAAAGCATCACAGGAAGACGCAGCACACATACCTTGTTTCAGCCGCCTACTGGCGGTATTCAAAAGACATCTTGATGACAAAATATGTTATTGCACAATGCAGCCATCCATAATCCTAAGTAAAGTGAACAAACAAATCCTTGTTCTTCTATTCACTTCTGTCAATTCTGTAGCTTATACATTGCTACCGTTTGTACTGCGCCTTGAATTGTTTAATTTAACTGTGTTGCAACGAAAAGGCACACCAATTAGCGCTATCAAGCTTGATATTTTTTCTTGATCTCATGATATCCGTCATCCAACATTTAACACATTCTTACTTTCTGACGCTATACATCCAGAATACAACTACTAAAGGCCTCATTCAAGTTGGTTCGTGAGTTTACGACAAGGACTTTACAACGACAAGGCATTACATTGGCCTAAGGTAGCATGTCGTATTGCAACTGAGTAGGGAGCAATGAGTTTTGAGAATTTACAT
>OX104070.1:3302517-3369548 GCA_944474145.2 Dicrocoelium dendriticum
ACGAGTACTAGGGTTTTAGGGTAACCTTTGGAATCATCACAGATTGTGCTTATTTCTGTGTTATGGAGAGGAACGGATTGCCTCTTCAACGAAGTGGAATGCAGGGAGCTGATTTCAAGCCTAGTTCATGTCGATTCAAAATAAGCTTTATGTACCCTAATGGGTTTATTTTCAGCATCTTCACCAACACTACGGGTACCTGGATGATAATGTCAATTTACATGCTTAGGTAGAAAAGTGAATAACATAGCAGAACTGTTACTCTAACAAGCGTTCGCAACATGCAAACGTATGCGATTAGAAAAAATAGTATAAGGACATGATGACGTGCGGGAGAATAAACTTCTTTATTTGAACAAGTAGAAGAGAGTGTTTTGGAAAGTTGATTGGGAAGTGTGTGAAATCGATCGGTTAGTACCTAAGAAGAAAAATCATTGCAGGCAACAAGATGTCTAGAAAGGATCAAATCAAATAAAGAATCATTAGACAAGCCGCTGCATCCAGAAATGCGCTTTATAGATTGCAAAATAGGATGAGGTTTGCTGAAGCAGTCCAGAGAAAATGACAGGAGCGTAGTATGGCCAATAGAGAAAAATAAATGAGGTCACAAACCTGAATAATAAAGCACGACGTACTGAAACACCATAAGTCTGAGGGCCTAAAAATAATGATTTCTGACTTTTTGAAAACATTACAGACGTAAGCGCACCAAGAAAGTTTCTGCGAGAGAAAGACGCTAAGATATTTGACGGTGGAAGAGCTGGGTATGGAATTTTTATTCACAGTAAATATGGGGGAGAAATCTATGAGGGACTGCAACTTATGGCCATGCAGAAAAGAAAACATTACATCCCTGTATTTAATGGAATTAAGCGTTATAGATTTGGATGAAGGTCATTCAACCAGATCTTCCAAACCACGCTGATGTAATGTAGAATCCCGGTTAATGAAAGACAATTACCCCAACACAACATCATCAGCATATTTACGCCCTATAAAGATGGTTTGTATAAGAGGTTCAACCTACAGAGAAAATATAAAAGGTGATAGGACCGCACCCCGTAGAACAACACTGTCGGCAAGCAGGACGGAGAATTACATACCGTTCAACGTGGTGAAGTGTGTACGGTCTGCAAATACTCACCCAACAAATTACACACACCAGCGTGAACTCAATTTTTGGATGGCAAGTTTAGCAATCTTGACTTATCCAGGCTTCGAAAGGCATTCGACTGATCCAGAAAGGGTGCCCGTAAGGATGTGCTTATTTTTATCTAATGCAGACGCTATAGAATGAACAACATATACCACTGCATCCAATGTGGAGCGCTGGCGTCTATACGCAAACTGGTATATATCATCCTCAGGAGCGGCTGAAATATCCGTGAAATTAACAGTCTTTCGAAAATCTTTAGGAGCACTGGTGTACGTGCAATTTCGTGATCTGTTCTTTGTTACTAGAGTGATACTGGCCGTTCGTCAAATGTCGGAGATCACCCCTTGGTGAGGCATTTGTTAAAGAGGTCTCTTAGACGCAGTGTGGGAGGATCAGCACACTTCTTCGAAGTTAATGAGTAGAGATCAACCAGACAACACGGTTTGTTTGCCTTCAATCTTTTGAGTACCTTGTGGAAGTTGCTTTGCTCGAAGGATGTGACTGGACTTAAACTAATGAAGAAGAGCAAAGAAGTTGGACTTAGTGAGTTGGAACAAAACTCTGAAATCCGTTGCTCCACACCGTCTGCACCTCACAGGCGGCAAACGCTCTTACCACAGAGCTGCTTTAGAAGCTTCCTAAATCGCGACAGTTATGGTTGTCCAGGACTGCTTCCATGTAGAAGTAGTTTAGTTTTTTCTCTCGGACTGTCTTGCCGTGGTTGGGCTTTTGACACTGGTAGCATCCCTGCTCTTTCAGAAACATTCTTTCGTGCTTCGCAGTCGCTTTAGCAGTGGGAGGAAAATCTAACTGCTCTTAGATAGATTGTTTCAACGCATGTCAAAACAATATTTGTTTTAGTCCGTAAGATTGTCACATTGCAGCGACAGGTCCTCATCGTTGAAGACCGAAAAACCAGTTAAAGTAAACATGAACTGGAGCCACGTGATCCTTTCCAAGGAGCAATTTCACCGTTCGATAATCTTGTAGAGCCATCTGGTCAGCATTAAACAATAGACTCTCTGTAGGTGAGTGGACACACTTATAAAATACAACGATCTGATCTGCTCTGATCTGGCAATAACTGTCGTTTGTTTGTGGATACAGTGTCCAAATGGGCAACTAGTCTGGTCGAAACAGTCTCTAGGTCTACCAAGCCGTGTCTTCAAGAATCTTGTATCCCTTTTATTTAATTCGCCAGCAATAATACAGATGGGATTATTTAATTTAAGCATTTGCGATGAAGAAAGTTGGTCTGCAAAGGGCTTTAACTTTGAGGCAGGTTTGTTATGATCAATGTATAATTCTCCAACGATGACTGGTCGGAAGCTACATAGAAACTTTGGTTTGCAGTCAAATAAATGGCAGCTTTGACAAATAGTAGCGTAGATAAATATTAGGATTTAGCTTCCTTTGGAGCTGGAACGTTAGCAGTGCTTCCTTTGGACAAACTGCTGAGCTAGTAATTAATAAGGTGTTCCGAGTTCTTGATAGATCAAAACCAAATAACCTTAACTACCCCATTATAAACCAATTTCTGCCAACGTTTCTTACCCTAGCAGAAAGCGCAGTGCTGGTCAGGAAAAGTAAGAAAGCCATATAAAGAAGACAAAAATGGATGTTTACTTTTGTAAAGTATAATACTCAAGTGTTATCTACAGCACAATAACTGAAGTCAATTTTTCAGTATGGACATTGTCTGGCGAAGGGAAAATTTTCGTGTCACTAACCACGCATTTATAACTGTCTCTCGAAAATTTAACCATAGATTCACTGACTATACTTGCTGGAAGTGAGTTCCCGCACTCGACAACACTACGACATAATCATTTGTTGTCCCGTTATATTCGGAAGGCGGCTTGTGCACCTTCGTGAGATGACCACGAAGACAAGGCAACCAAGCCGGGCTAAGTAGCCAGCTCACATCTGGTTCAAACTGCGCGGTTAAAATTGGGTAAATAAGGGTCATTTCTTATCGAAGTCGTACGTGGCTCCTTTTTAAAGTACCCGAGCTAAGTAGGTTCTCAGGGTGTTTGCCCACCTAACCACACTGCTAACTTAGTACCTACTCGCAAACACCGCTCGAGCTCCATTTCGTCCCGAATGAGGCAGTGTTGACAAGCCTAGACGCAATATCCCAGATGAGGATGAACCAGGCTTAGAAAAGCACTGGATAACTTGATCTTGAACCTGAGTCTATGCCAAGGCAACTCGAACAATTTTAAATAATGTGCGAAGGGTACAATTATAGCGTGTGAAATTATCGGCGACGGGGTTGCTGACACATGAGTTACTATGTTTGTCAGTTCTGAAATGCATACCAAGATCTAAATGGCCAGTTTGCCGCGGTGGAAATTTAATAAAAGAGTTTGATTTGAAAGGCGAAGATAAAGTAATTATAATCAGTTTATGCCGCGAAAGTCGGAACATTTATGTGTGAGGTTGGTGGTGGTTTTTCTCGGTACATAGTTAGCAGTTCTCTGTCATGCGTGTTTTAACGGGCTTCTGCTGGTTGCAGGCCGTTGGAGGAGAATCCAAAGAGGTTTTCATTGCTCCCCACTTGTTGTTAGAGGTTGGCTCCTGCCTCGACGTCTGGGGCATCAGTCGCACTAGAGAGAGATTCAGTCCATACTGGATGAGTAAGATGTGCTTTGTCGTAGATAGCATCATAGAACTCTGTAAAGCCTGCCTGTGCTGTGTCCGCGAAGGCGAACTAACTTCCATTTCCTCTGAGGTGGTATGTTAAAGTACCTAGAACGAGCACAGTAAGGCTTAAAACATCGATAATAATTGACTGGGCCACAGAGACAGCGCAGGCTTTTGCACTAGGTTGGTGATTAGAGGTCCTTAATTGCCTAAATAGTATCAAGAAGAACTTTGAGACCCGGCGGTGAGACGATATGAACTGGGGACTCCAGCATTGCTCTGCCGAGTTCAAGTTTTATCGCATTAACTGTAATGTGTAGGGTCATGCGCTGATAAATGTAGTGAAAGGTTGTGTGTGTTGTTTTACTAATGAACTTGTTGCTGGAATGTTAACGAAGTAGAAGAGCAAATGTCTTGACCACACGTAACCACGTGATTGAAGTGTTAGAATCTTTGTGCGCTGTTACACCACCTAAAAGACGTTTATAAAATTGCAGCCAGCAGGAAGACGGGATGACAGTTGTTTCAGGAACGTCTTCAGTTACAGATATCCTTTGATATGCTCCAATCAAATAGAGCTTGCTTAGAATAGTCATACTTCTATAGCATACAGTGATGTCCTACGTGTGCAGGATAGGTTACCTGTCTATGGAGATTAGATTGTGAGCGCGCGGCAGCCACCATATAGACGCCAGATAAAGGAATTATTCGGCACTAAATTTAATTGAAGCACCACGGCCTCTGAAAGCCGGATTTTTCCGAGTTAATTACGCCTCAAACTCCGTCACCGCAGCTATAATTTTCTCGAGTAGAATTCGGTTTGGTCGGCCGGACTCGATTGGGCCTACCTTCCGAATGGGGTGCATGCCTTGTGGTTCTAAAGATAGAGCTGCATTCCTTAGCCGAAGTAGATTGGGATACTAGGAGAAGAATTTGGCGAATATGGGTGCGCTCTGGAAAAAGGCGTAGACCATGATTCTGGATGAGGTGGCGGTGTTGACGCCAACTGCACTGCGATTAGTTGCATGGTCAAATATTTTCCGTTATTTTACAAAAAGCAAGAGGTCCAAAGACCTGAGAAATTCAATGCCGATAGTTGGAAGATTTTTCAGCAGCAGTGTATATATAGTTGAGTGGGCACCAAAAACCTAGGTAAGTTTGAGCGTTCGGTGACCGTAGGTGTCTATTGATGTGTCAATGGTTGCACTTAGAATTATCCTCAAAGAAGTATTTGACTCAAGCGAAATAGGAGACAAACGAAAACTACAGCACTGGTATTAATTATGAACTGGGACCCGGAATCATAATCCCTAATTTAGATGACATAGCTTTAAGTTATTGGTTATCTTTATTCGTTATAATGGGCCGACATGGGACAGCCCTGGCAACGAAGCGGTAACATATTTTATGCACGCGTGCTTTACTACCACACCGCAGGTAGTAAAACGGCAACCTGATGAGTCAAGACTAGTTTGACTGGTTAAATATATAGAGCGGTTGCGACGTTTAAGGTTAGGGGAAGCGTATCGGTTTGACTTAAACCGACGCAACCTACGATGATAAGGCGTCCTGCGGACGACCTGCTAGTTGCGAATGTCGCTAAAATAGTGTCCGTGCTAAGCTGAGTAAGCGCACTAAGTTAATTCTTTAATCTTTTGGTTCGATGATACGATCTGTTATTTCTTACTGCGAATATATTACGGGTGCTTACAGGGAGGTATTGCAACATCTATTCGCGGAGATTCGCCATGGGTATGATGAACGTCCGTAAGTGCTGTTCCGTTCCACTAAACAGGACTATGGGTATCGTTCATCCCATTTGCTGATCCCTAAACAACTTTTGCAGACGGGCCTGGATACAAAGCTTGAGTTGCGAAATAACAGCTTACTTACAGTCTCCGATTTCCTTACAGGTGGCAGACAAAATATTATGTCGCTCATTTGCAAAGACATATACTGAGGATGCAAAAAGTTTAACTAACTATATATGGTAAAAGAGAAAAATAACATACGGATATGAAAGGTGGATTCTAGGTAAAGAACAATAACGAAAGCTTCATCAGCTGATATTTAAGTCATGTATCAAGCGTTTTATGCTTTCTGAATACTGTGACATTGTGATCAATATTCGGCTTCCCCTAGGTCTGTTCATATCCCCTCGAGGAAGTTGTTGGCTTTAACTTTTCTACTCAGTTGAACATTTTTCTTCTCGGCATTAGCCATTCCTTACATACTGTCGGTTTGCATTCCTTCTAAAGTTAACGTCAAGTTACTTGTGTTCGTCTGACATCGAATGCTTGAAATCCTACCAAATTTGGACGGAGACAACCTATCGCTGTCGCCTTTTCTGAGCGATATCCACTTTTCATATTCCGCACATCTTGTCTGCCTCCATCGGGTGTCCCACAGAATCGGCTTAATCACCCTATGACCCTTCAATCTCCCTCTGCCCTTTTCTCTGCATCCATACTTTTGAACACTTCCATTCGCAAATGACCGTGGTCTGCAAGCATCTCGTTGGATTTCTTCACTTTTATGGAGCAAATGTATTTAAGTTGGTTAAACAACAATTACATTGTATAGTGGTAAAATAGAACAAATTCTGTTGAAACTGTTCATGTGCTCAAGTACGTTGAGAACGCTTTAGTTGTCCCTGTTTGTGTGGTTGGCTTTGTTCATTGTTCTTTCTCGAGATTTTCACAAATGCAGCGTCAGTCACCCAAGGAATGATCCATCTCTGCGACAATGACAACATACGAGATATAAAGAGCATAAACGTACATACTGGTAGAAGAATATCAGTCGTTGCAGAACTTACTGACCGGACCAGTTATCCGTTATCTTACAACTATACAATTTTCCAGAGTCCTGAACAATTGACTTCAGTTTGTCTAATAATATCACATCCACAAATTTCCTACATGGAGCCCCCCTGTAGACATTTAATATAAACATTTATACAAGGGCCTATAATTTGAATTTGATTGACATTCTTTTCTGCTGATGCAATGTTATTCTTGGTTAGAAAATTCCTGGTGCATCAAAAATATTCACTAATTTTACAACAGATGGGTTCGGCCATATTTCGCTACTGGTTGATTTATTTGGCTTGCCACTCATCCGGATCTCTTCACTACGCTTTGGCTGTTCAATTTGCCGTGGTTGCCTATATTTCCAATCCAGAGTACCACTTATCTCTGAAGGATGTCCGCTTTGTTTTAAGGGACAATATCCATTCCTTCAGGGCTCTAACAACACCAACATATTGCATGGGACAAACACCGGAAACCTCAAGTGGTTCTGCAGAACGTCGACACAGAGCAAACAAAATATCTTCCCTTCATTACCTACCTATCAACTAGGCAAAGTCATTCAAAAAGGACATGACAGGACCTAGGAACGAACTAGACATGCCTAATACGCTTCAGCTAACGAAAAAATGGGACGAAAGTTGACTGCGAGCAATCGAGCACACAAAAGCTCAACAATAAGCATAGTCAGTTACAACTCGCCGATCACTGGTTTGGCAGCATTGTTACGGGTAGTGATGGGTTTCCGTCTGGCAAACGTTCTCCCTATAATATCATACACCTGCCCGTTTAAAATTCCTGAGGTTGGCTAAGTGACGGGTCACGGATACGTTCTAAGCCTGTACGTTTGAACAATATTTACTGAAGCAGTTACAACTGCCATCATGCTTGTGAACGTTTTAGCTTCTCTAGTGTTATATATCTAGCCCGAAGCACCGAATTCTTTGAAGTCGGTTGGGCAGATGAAATGGCCATTGCCAAGAATACCACCTCTGCCATGCAGCCGGACTTCCGAAATAGTATTAGCATACATTCAACGCGTGGAATAGCCGTACAAACTGTACAAAACAAAAGGACTATGTCTTGTTATTTCTTTCTACTACCTCGTTTATGTTAACACGACAGCACATGGGATAGAACAACTTCTCAACAGTTGGTGTATTCTATTCCATTACGTACATTATCGAAACAGCATCCGAAATTTACATGCAGTATAAATGCCGTAAGCTTAGCTGTCCATGGGTAAGCAGTGCTTTCCATGGTTATTACGAATTCAGTTTGTTAGTTAAACAATTGATCGCCGCGAGGTCAATCTTAGCAGTCGCTGTAGTATTGGCGTTCACAGACGCTTGCTGAAGTATACACACCAAATGATAGTCCAGGGAAGCTAGTGCTGTTGTCCAAAATACTGAGGCGACACTAGAAAGCTAAAATGAAGAAGCTGTTATTCCGATAGCTGTTAGAACACCAAGTCCAAGATTAACGGAACGTTGTCTTTTATGAACATGATTTTACCTGTTGCGTGAATAAGTGTTACGGATATATCTACTGCTTAGGAAACATTTCGTAACCACGTGACAACGCACACAAGCTCAGTAAGTATTACCGCACAGCGGACTATGCTGATTAATTGAGAGACTCCGAGCTTTGTATTTGCTTGGGTTGTTGGTGGCATTTAGTTTCTCTTGGTTCCACGACAGAGTGTGAGTGCAGATGCTACGTGTGTAATCCGTGTTAACGAAAGCCAACATTTAAACTGGCTGAGGGTCCATGCCAGGAATATTTATGCACGTTTGGTACGTCGCGCCTATTTATTTACTTTCTAAGAGAATCATGCTTAAATCAAGGAGAGTGCCAGATGACTTGCAGCCATGTGACCATTTCTGTGCTGCTGAATGCCAAAGAGCCATAAACCGCGGTACACTTTCTATAATAAAATTTTCGTTGTGGATTTAGGGCATCAGCACTGCTGAGTATTGACGTTAATCGCAACCAGTAAAAACGTGTTCACAGTGCGTATTAAGTGCGCTGATAAAGGTTATTTGAAAGACAAAAATTATTCACAACTGTCTCATACTTCGACGACAAGGATCATAAAACGCTCACATCAGGCGCTCCAGCAGGCGCCTTAGCGATTATACCACAATTTTCCTTGTTGTCGGAGTAGTTCTTTAGGTCCGTTAACGTTTGCCTTTGTGGTGGATTTACGATGCCAGATGATATTCATAAGGTTAGTAAAGCTTTATCTAATTAAGAAATGATTCTAAACGTTGTGACAACTTTTCAAATTAGTATCATTCTCTCGCTCCCACTTGCGGCCGAAAATTTGGACGTAAATTTTGCATTGCTACCATCATGTCATTGGAGCCGTCGCTATTTATTCAAATTAAATTATTGAATCATAATTCATTGGTTTTGAATTTTTTTGCTGATCGGCCATCTTTATCCGATAAATAAGGCTGAACCCACACCATCACATTTAAAATTGTTAGTTCCTTAGTATTTCTAGTCTCAAAGTTCAACTAACACTTGATTTCTCGCTGTACTCTCCATGCGCGTGTACATTTGGCGAACTTGGTACAAACAGATGTTATTTCAGACATATAAAGATGGAAACAATTATGCATACTGTTTACTTCAAGTGTAGCTTAAGCCACACCTCGTCAATCCCAAAGCGAAGAAAATCAAATCTAAATGAATGAATGTCAACCGCTTAACCAAACATATGCCACAAACTATAATGGTATCTTTCTTCAAACGGTTGTTAAAATCTTGAAGCGCAGATGTTTTCGAGTCTAAGTATAAACCACACGCAATGTTCCTGCATCCTGGTATTATAATCAAATGTTTGAGCATATTGGAGTATGGTGTTTGCAAAGGAATTTACTTGTATATGTAGCAAGGTCTTGCTTGCAAAGGGGTTCACTTGCTACATGCATTCTTGACTCCTTTAAGAAAGCTTCTATGTAGGCTACAGTTCTAAAAGATTTACTTATCCATCCTAAATTAAACAACATTTATTTCACCTCTATTTCTACATATACTTATGGACTTTACAGATACACTAAGGTAACGGCTGTTGTGCGTTTGTACATGGACCGGGATACTAACTAATCGCTGGCCACTAGTGGCAAGGCAAACGGTGTGAATTCAAGATGACGATGCTATCCGATTGGCCGCATGGACGTGATTAGAATTGCGTGGAGATGTGTATTTTCTAGTCATCTTAACCTGAAAATGTGTGTTTGAGTGGGCTAATATGACTATTACTACTGGTAACCGTTGGCACAAAAATGAACGATGTCAATAAATGAGAAGGACGACGAGTTATTATCTGGTAAGTAAAAATCACACAATATCATTGTTCCTTCTTTGGAAAAGGAAACAGTAAGCTGGTATATCTCTGGCACCTGTGCTTAGCTTATTGACAGTCAAAATGATTGTTGCACTGGTGGGATCCAGTTCGCATTGAGAAGGTTCTGATCGATATGCTGGAAAGCTCCGTGGTCGTATTATGGTACATAAAAGGGTTATAGAAGTTATCAGATTACAGTGAAATGTTAAGTAATGAAAGTAATACACCCTGGTAGCACATGTCCAGGTCCTGTCCAGTTTAGCATCCTAAACGTTCCTATGAGAGCATTAGGCTAAACTGGACAGGAAGTATTACCGTGAGACGGCTAAAAAGGGTTCCTGTCCAGTTTACGTTGGACCAATGAAGATGATGCTAGCGTTGACCAATAGAAATTCACCACTATGCGTGACAATCCGGCTGGTCCAGATCCCGTCATTGCCTCCCATGGGTATCCGAATACGGACACCACACTTGAACGCACTATGCGCCTAACGAATATATGGACGGCTCGGACCTAGTGTTCACCCGGTACCTGTTGCGGTAGCTTCTGGACTTGGGAACCCACCTAGGCGGCGACTCAAAGCTGTTGGTCAGAAAAGGAAACCGCTCTTACCGCGCATCTGACATCACAAGGCGAAAGAAAATTAAAACCGAGGTATAGGAATGCTATATATACATGAAGGGGTGCAGTACAAAGAACGTTAGTAGCAGAAAGCGGCATAGTCAATATTCTTAATCCGCTTCCGCGAGTGTCAACGTAGGAGGCTAAAGATGTGCCTAAGGAAGCAGGGGACTCACCTCATTCGCACTGCATACTTTAGTTTGCTCAACCGGCGGTCTTTTGTGCCGTGCAGAATGCAACCACGTTTTGATGTGCCGTGTAATGTCAGCATCGGAGGATGCATCACCCATGCGTTGCCGAATGATGCCTTGGTAGTTTTTATGGATTACTGCATTTCAACCTACCTTGTACAAGGCCGTTCATATTTGTTCGCCTGAATGCAAACGAACCTCTAGCGCCGGAGTAATTTATCTCCGCGGCAACTGATCTTGTCATTAGCCGCTCCATGGTACCCCGGACGATGAGTTGCACGTTATCACCGTGCACAGCACATAAATGGTTGACCTAAAGTAGTTGAATAATAAGACGAACTTACGACTCTGTTTTTGAAATCGGGGTCCTTCAGCCGTTCATCATACCTCTTTAGCTCACTGAGAGAGATGAATGGCAGAGATAGTCCCGGCGCAACACTTTGGGATTGTCGTTGTAGCATTTGCAACATCGCTTCGGACATGCGGCGATGGCCGACCAATTCTGATCGAATGAGACACAACTCATCTAAAAATAAGGCTGAGTGCAATGCAATACATCTGTGGCGTCTTACATTTTATGGCCTGCAGTTCCTGCAGCACATCCAGATTGCTTGGTGGGACGTCAGCAATAACCGGTGGCGCGATTACTGTTTAATAAGGGCAGTATGAAATCGATACTTACGGTTGCTTGTTGATGGCCCTGGACGTGATGGACTAATGCCACTGAACAGAGAGGAGGGCGCACGTGCGTATGTTGCTGCAGAAGGCCTTTTGGGTTTGCTTGGACGCGCGGCATCCTCGTCATCGGAGCTAGAACGGACGGGCCGGCGTCTAAGGGGAAATAAAAAACACCATACTCACATTGCACGCTTAGCTGGAAGGCCCATGGGAATTGTATCGTCTGTCGATGGCAGCATCCCGCGCTCAGATTGCCGTTCCATTTCTCGGGCATGCTGGAAGCTAACTAACGAGGTGGGTTAATATAAGAGAAATACTTACTCGTGCTAACGATTATGGACACGGCAGTGCTGACCACATCGACATCCGGCGCAGTGTGATTTTTCACCGCTGCATAGTAGTGCGTACCCCGCACTGAAGGTATTTGAGCGTATGAACCTTCTTCTCTAAGCCAAGTGTTACTGACAATAGTTATTAAATCCTCGGAGTCAAGGAGTTTGACAACGCTGTATCCTTGAAAAGCCATCATTGCTGAAAAAGAAAGACGTTAGTAGTTAAAGTGTATAACTGTGTGGCATAGGGTAAATTACAAGAAAATCGTTCAAGGGTAAAGCAATGCACTTAAATAGAATATGACAGACAGAGAAGGTACATACCTCAGTTGACAACTGCGATGCACGGAAGATGTACGCCGTTGAGGAATCCATGCTATGCGTGAACAGACTACGGAGATTCATAAATTCCCGGCATTGCACGACAATGTTCCCGGACACATTCACAGACACATCTGTCAGTACTCTGGGTTTGGCATCGATGATGACCACGTTATCCGGCTTCACAGTGGAAAACAAAATGCCATGCAAACAAAACGCCTTCTGACCCTTATATGTGCACATCTCTACATTTCCAACGGTGCTTGCGTTGCTGGAAGTAGGAGGAAGCTGTTCCTCTTCCGACGTACGCCGCATGATTTGAGCAACCGGACGCGGGGAATTGTGAATCATGCGCTTGATGGAAAACAAGTGAGACTCGAAGGGAAAAGCTGAGAAGCTGTCTAAAGTCCCCATCTTTCGTACGTCAGCGGGCAGATGAACCAGTGAGTGTACGTTCCACGTCATCTCACTGGGACCATAAAGATCAAAGTAATCATGTAAAAATACATGAATTAAAGGAACAAGGAAATCAAATAAGGCAGTGTGAAGGTGAGGGTGGCACATGATATAAATAGCAAATGAGAGATCTAGAAAGTTTTGATAGAAAGCGTCAGGCAATACCCCAATTAAACAAGCTGGTCCGGCGTATAGCAAAAACTGACGCAACTCAGTTGCCTTCCAAGATCGGTATTCATCCAGTGATCGAAGCTTACGTGGAAAGTCCGATGTCCAGGAAGGCCCGAACTCATGCAACCGTTCGTTTGCTAAAATCAAACGCTCTCTGCGCAGTCGAAATCCACTGTCCACGGGCGAAGTAAGCCAGTTTTTTATCATTCTGCGCATAACACCCAAACATACTGAATGCATATAGTCAATTGGGAAGTCCTCAACCAAATCGACATTCAAAGCAGCAAAAGGCGACGGTTGGCTATCATTCCTTCGAACGGATGCATTAGTCCGCAGTGTGCTATCAGTAAGTGGGTACGTTACCTTGCGGCTCATATACTCACCACGTTGGGTGCATTTGTCACAGCTGTAATAACCCGAATGTTCTTTTTTTCTTTTCACATACGCGCGTGCCGGGGTATCACAGATAACGGCTTTAAGCTTGAATAATCCTTGGCGTTGCAAAGTACGTATCTCATTAATTGTGTCGTACAAGTAATCGTCCACGTCATTCGGCTTCGAGGTCCCACCATATACACCAACAATGAATGGCTTCGTGATCACTGGCTTTATGACACGGCACAAGATTGGCCATACATGCATCTTGGATGCATTAAAAGGTTTAAACCCGTCAATATGCAACTGATAGTCAACAGTGTCATCAGCGGCGAGCGAAATAGCAGAGCATGCACGCTGTAAACCTCTAAGCAGACCTACGTGACCGTAAGTTCCCGGTGAAACAACGCGAATGCAGGAGGTCCGTGGGGTGCGCATCAACGTCCGGTAATCCTTTGGCAAAAATGGCATCCACGGCTGCACAAGGCACAACAGTGGACGAACAAAAGACGCAGGTACTTGAGATTTTGCGATCAATTTTCTCAAGTTATGTACCAATTCATCGGGGTCCCTGTCATCTTCACTGCGGTTGATAACGTGTGCAGGTGGCTGAACTGTGTAAGCAATCATATTTAAAATATGTTAAAGATGCTCTTACCCTTCTGTCGTTTAGCTTCTGACAACAGAAGCACCTCTTCGTAGCTGAATCCTGATGTCATTCTTTTCGCTGCACGGTAAATGGTGCTACGAGACGGAAACTGTGCAGTTAATTGATAACTTCGTCGACGTGACATGCTGAAAAGGAACACCTACGTTGCAAACAATGTTTTACCGAAATACCTGATAGGTACACCTGCGGAAACGCAGTTTCAAGGAAACTAGACAATAGCGCAGAACGAAGCAGTATCAGCGACCAAGGTTACGAAACCGAGAACGGCCAAATAAAAAGACCTGCAGATGCATTTAAACCGCTGGGGTTATGGTCAAATAATAGCAAATATAATGCATATCAACTATTAATTTATTAACAAATGTCAAACTAAATGCATTTAGCTGCAAGTAATGCATTAATACCTGAAGTGGACATCTGTCCAGTTTATGTCCAGTTTGCTACGTTTAGTGTTACGTTTGTGCTACCAGGGCACCAGCTGTTTATACCGGGATAGATATATCGGTTCACGACGAAGTGAAGTAGCTTTCACGGGGCTTCTCTTCTGCTCTCTACTACTCAGTAAACTCAAACATTAATTGCACTAACAGTTAAAAAAGTAACCGTCGCTGTGATCGGAATACGTCGTGCTATTTGTAAATGTAAATGTATTTGAGGCTGTACGGGAGGTAAGTTAATGGATTGATGACCCGCTCAAGAAGGAACACTTACGGGATTCATCCTATCGTTCCAGTCCCACTTGAACTTGAACTTTAGGTGGTTGTAATGAAATAGATATACAATGTGGGAGAAGTAGGTTTGCTAACCAACTTTCATTAAATGATGCAAATTGATGCAACACAGTACCACCGTACTAAGCACTAGCATCGAATGGATTGCTAGGATACAGATATCTCCTACGATTTCAACCGTAATTGAAGACAAGCCGTCTTGATATGTAGCGTACATTTATTTCTAACCGCTTGATAGCTTCTTTAGGTTTTGTTTGATGAAGCCGTCCGGTAAATTCGACAACACTTAGAGCGCTTCGTCAGCAGGTATTTACGGGTACGATCTATCCAAGGAGGATGCGCCCGTGAGCTCAGTTCAGTTCAGATGGGACTGGAACGATAGAAGAATCCCGTGAGTGTTCCATCTTTCGTGGATCGTTGAGCCAAGGATTGCTGAAGTGCTCAGTTATCGATGGATCTAAAACGGACACCCGTATGGCACCCTGGCCAACCAATTAATGCCCACGTTTCTTGCCCTAGCAGTCGTTGCTGGGGCAGGCACGTGAATTAAGCAAAGAATAGGAAGAGAAATCGAAGATACAGAATAAGGAAGTGCACTTAAATAAGAAAATAATACCAATGCGTGAAGAGAAGTAGAGAAAAGAAAATCGAAGTACGAAGATGCGAGTTACTCAGGAAAATGGAAAGGTTTCATTTTGCCACCAAACAGCGTCAAGTTGCCGCTCAAACCCCTTAACCGTAGATTCCCTGATAACAGTTTTCGGAAGCACGTTCCAGCAGCCGATGGCGCTGCGTGACAGCCGGATTTCTGTCCTAATCCGATCGGACCGCGGTTTGTCCAGCTTCAACGAATGATCGCGTAGAACAGACAATCCGTATATTAATGTGACCAGCGTAGCTGACTTCATGTAGAGTAACGTCAGCGGGTATTAAATGGACACCTATTGCCAGCTTCAGTAAGAATATACTCAATATGCCAAAACAACTAAACTGAGTAGAGGAAGTGCACACCGCAGTCCACAGGGCCCCACTAGTTTTGCAATGCAGACCTATGCCTACATGTTGATTGTAATGATAACAATGCAAGTCCATAGTCACTTCAAGCATGTGATGAACGAATGAACATATTGGCATGTTAGATGGTTATGGGTCACGGGGCATCACAAGCTTAGTGGTGGGCATTTGGGTTGAGGTGATGAGCCAGTTGCCAGGATGTAAACGGAAATTCGGAAGCTTGAGGGCACTACGGCTTCACAAGGTACACATCATCATCATCAACAGCAGTACATCAGCCATTTGATAGGATGCTTCGCTGCCATACAACCATGAGGACCTATGAAATAAAGAATAAGAAGAGGGAGAGAAGGGGTCTTACCTGAAAACCTTAATGCCCTAAGCAAACATTCAGGGTCAAGGCGCCTACACCTTGTGTTAACAACATACCGTCACAAACAGCTGGCTATCGTGCAAAGATAAGGCGGCACCGTCGAGGCAGCTTCCTTGCGGCTTTCACTGCCACGCGTAATAATCAGCCATTTCTCCACAGATAACTCAGCACCAAACACACTTTAAACTGACAATCCGATTTGGAGACGGCAGCAGACGCGCCACTGGTGTCGGATGCGAGCCATGTCCTGTAAAGTCTCGAGCCAAGCACAAGGTGAGTCACATGCACTCCAACCCGGAAGGCGAGACGGACCAACGGCACCCAGTTTGGTCGTCAGTGACTTCATTTCCCGCTGCCAAGTCAACTTCTGTCCACCTCGAGCCTTGCGAAATCCGACACCTGGTAGACTAAACAAGGCCCTCCTAGGTAAGCGGTGACCATGCATGCGTAGCACGTGCCCGAGCCAACGTAACTTATTCAGTGCTATCTGTTGTTCTAGGGAGCTAACATGTTTATCACTACCCAGTACTCGCCCACGCACATCATCGTAGGGGACACGCCGGTGCCATCCGACATCAGCAATGCTTCGCAAATAACGATGAGCAAAAACTTGAAGGAGCCTCAGATCTTCAGACCGAAGGGGCCAAGTTTCACTACCATAGAGCAGAACGGCCCTCACTGTGACCTTGTATCCACGGCCTTTCAGACGGAGGGAAACTCCATTCTGTCGCTAAAGATGACGCGCGTTCAAGACGGCAGCTCTGGCCTTTGCAATGCGTGAGCTCAAGTCAGTTTCTATGCGCCCATCGTTGCTGATGCAGCTTCCAAGATAAGTGAATTGACCAACCACCTCGAGTTCCTCGTTAGCAAGCGTCAAGGGGTCATCGAGTGGCTGGTGGTCCTGCAGCAACCCTTTGCAATTTGAAGGTGCGAAGTGCATACCAAATAATGGATAGGCTATTCAGGGTTGATTGTGCCGCCTCATCATTGTCGAAAAGCAAGATGATATCGTCCGCAAGGTGCCCAGGTTTCTTAGCACTATAACCAAGAATGTAATTCCCGGAGCCTCTATACATATCAGTACAGACCTGTTGCACTGGTGAAACACTAGCCCAGATAGGTCTCTTAGCACTATCACCAAGAAGGTAGGTCCTGGAGCCCCAATACATATCATTACCGGCCTGTTGCACTGGTGATAAAGTAGCCCAGATAACTCTCTTAGCACCAGTAGCGATGGTGTAGGTCTCGGAGCCTCTATACTTATCAGCACGTACCTGGTGCACGGGTGATATAGTAGCCTATATATGTCTTCGTATACCCGTCCAGACACGGGGCCAGAAGCTCATTGCAAGAGCACCAAAAATGCCCATCAGGAGGCATTCATAGCTAGCTCTTTAACAGCACTGGAACGATGCGGATATGGTTACATGCAAATGATAACCGAATTATCAAGAAACGTATGGGCACAGATAACAGTTCCGGGAACGTTGTCTTTCAGACCCATTTAAAGTGCGCACGCAAATGTGCCGGACACGTCAGATGCGTCACGTCAACACAGCGGATCACTAAGGAGTGGGGTAAAAGTAATGCACCTAAAGGAAAGCATGGTTAACAAGGAATGCATGGGCTCGGAGGACCAGTATAACAGTATAACCAGTATAACAGGACCAGTATAATTTCGCCATGCCTGCGAGGATTACAGAGCCACCGTTCGATTCATTTACCGAATGTTCCAATCAATGCCGTCCACCGAGCAGTTGCGTCGGGTTGGCAAGAGGGAAGCGCACGGAAACGAAACAGGAGGTGGCCCTAAAAAAGGCAAAGTTTGCGTTCTCACAGGCTGGCCTTTAAGCAGTTAGGCAAAGTAGTAATGATCGGCTGCAGTGGTTTAATGACAATGGCACAGAACTTAATGTCTGGCAAGCAGATCATGAAAGTGCTTCTTAAAACGGTGGTCTTTCCAGAAAAGGGTTTATTCGCAGTGGAAGCCAGATCTACACTGAGAAGGATGCAGGTAACAATATATTAGGAAATACTCAACCGCAAGTTCGTACGGAGAAGTCATGGCCCATTGCATCAAGAAATAAACCAAATACTTTCACTAGCGATGTGAACGATTTCTTACGCACAAACATAAAAATCTGGTCGTTCGTAACTCATGCCGTCAGTTACCAAGAACTGGCACAGCTTGAAACTGTAGCGTAATTTAACGACGAATGTCGTACCTACCCAAGGCGGTTTGTACCATGTGTTGCATCCACGCACACAACATGTGCAAATCGCCGAAACATTTGCACTTGCTAAATACGAGCAAAGCACACATGCATAAGTAAGCTTTTTTCAGAAATGGTTTCCACGAAATCATCTTGTTCCGTGCTCTGCAGGGCCTGCCGCAAATTGACTAGCAATAATAACGGGACATTTCACCTACATGACACGGTTATGAGGGTGCCTTTGGAAAAGAAAGCAGTTGCATGGATGGTTGTGTGAGAGCTGGAACGTTAGCACCTTTAGCTTACGGCCATCCCGAGCAACACTGACACGAGCACTGCAATCGGTGTCTCGAGAACTAAATGGGACGGTTAGCAGCAATATAAACCACATACTAGACTCACCGTATTCCTTTGCTCCTTGTTTTGCGGTGCTTACAGCGCACGCAGTTATAAACGATGCGATCGTGCCTCACGCTATGATACTTGCTTCTTTTGCTGTTACAGCAAACAAAGTTGACGTTGTTCCAATGCATAAATGAGGTAAACAGCGAATAGAATTCATCAAAGCTATGAAACGAATGTCCAACATAGGTGCTCCTGAAGTCAGCCTCCATGGTTGCAATGCGAAATAACAGCCAAATACGACCTCATTTCATTAGACATCACTTAAAGTAGCAACTAAACTCATGTGCAGAGATATCAGCCGTTTTTTGGAAAATACCAGACAGCCGTATTTTAAGCATTTAAATTGATGCAACGTATTTTTTTATTGACCACATTTCTTGCAGTTCTATGGTTGCCACTACGTAACACTTAACTAATCTGATATGGGCATAATTCAGATGGGGACTGGAACGATAGGAAAATCCCGTGAGTGTTCCATCTTGAGTGGATCGTTGAGCCAGGAATTGATGAAGTGCTCAGGGTGAGGGTTGTATGGTACAAAAGGCCAAAAGTTGGTTACGTTGACAGTGAAGTTAAAAAGGTATAAAAGGAAGATGTACATGGCAAATACGTCTAGGTGCTAATATAACTGGATGGAAAATATAACTACTCTGTTATTGTTCACGTGAATAACAATGGGCAAAAGTTCGCTGTGGCGCCAATTTTGAAGCTGTACTCATGGCAAGCGATATGGCTGCATTTTAAAGTTTGTTATGTAGGTTGAATCAATATGAGGTGCTTAATTAAGTTGCTAGCAGCGAAACTTAGGTGCATCATTGTCTAAGATATGCAAAGGTGGACCACTGTTATGCTATCTTGTGAACCATCTGTGCAAAGTAATGCATAGTTAAAACTATTTAGTGTTTTGGATTGGCATATGGTTTGGTTTTAATGAGTGGTTAGGTATGGGCAAATAATTAGCGTAAATAAGAGGTGTGTATGCTGTAATCGTCAAGGGTTACGCGGGTGATAATAGCTGACTCGATGTTTAGAATCCTTACAAGGAATTTTCATGCAGTGAAAGATACTGTGCTATTGCCGTAGCCTAAGGCAATGTAAAACAAACAACAGTAGGCAAAGAAAAGGCGGAATCTAGAGAATTCGTGCGTGTTGGGTGGAGCCTGGGATACTAGTCGGTAAGCAATGACACGTAAGGCGTGTCAAATACGACAGTATAGAAGTCGGAGGCGACTGAACCTAACGTGTACTGTGCAGGTTACAGGAATAAAAAGCGAATCAAACAGAGCGAGAAACGTGCAGCGAGCTACTCACCAAAACGGTTTGCGTCCACGGACGTGCAGTCAGTAAAACAAGTAAAGGTTTCGGAGGTTAAAACAATCGTAAAATCCAATGTAACGAAATACTGAAAGAGCTTGTTTTCCGGTACACTACAAGGGCCTCCGCCTAGAAGGCTGACAAATAGAAGCCTTTGGTGGAGCTGTTAGTGGTAAAACGGAAGGTGAGGGTGGATACGCATATTTGCTGGGGCTTGAGTAAGGGCTTCCAAAGTTAGGTGTATAGCAGATTTCGCTGGGTCCAGGCTTTTGTTAGTTATTATTAATGACGATCGTATGGACCAGAGTGCATCATCGGTGGGCCGTCGGGGCGGGCTAGTCGGACTGCCAAAATAAGCTGGCTAGTCCAGTGAAAGGCCGACAGGACCTTCTTTTTGCTGCAGACCCGACGGTGCGTTTGGGAGGTGTCACTCCCTCCATTGCACTTTAGTCCACGGTCCTCGTCGCACAAAGAAATCCAGGCGATTTCGTCCCATGGAGAAATCCGGGCGTCCTCGTCCCACGAAAAATTGCGGGCGTCCTTGCCCCACGAAGAAATCCGGCGTCCTCGTCGGCAATGCCAAGGCGGGGATTGGGGACCAATCCGTTCGTGGATGTCTGCGGTCGAGGGCGAATCTCTGTTCCTTGGGTGAGGATGGGGGCTTTGTGACGGCTGGCTGGTCATTCCAGGGTGGCTTTGGGCCGGTTAGCGAGTCACTCGAGGGTTGCCTGCGCAGTTCCGGTTGAGTTTCTGGAACATAGACCTCAGATGGCGTGGGCAAGGGTCGGGGAAGTGCATTAACGCCGGAGAGGGAACATGGCATGCATGACAAAAGCAAATACGCTGTTTAGGTTTTAAAAGGGTTTTAGATATTTTTGTCGATTTTGCAAAACTTTTGTGGGTGAGACGCAGGATAACAACTAAAGACGAAAAAGACACGTTAATGGAAATAGCAAACGTTTACAATATCTGAAAAACGGACCGGACGTTTGACCTGTCTACCGCGTTTGTCGGTTGCCCGGGGTGGGGGCGGGATAGGTTGCGGGTCAAGGGGTACAGATGTTTCCGGTCCATCCAGTGCTCGGGAATTCACCACAGGCGCAAGTGCTTGTGCGAGAGCATCAGGATGGGTTGCAAGTGACTCATCAAAGAAAGCCACTTTGAGGCGGTCGATGGACACCGTTGTTCGTTGACCATTCTGGTCTAAAGTAAAATGTTTCGGAGACCGTTGCAAAACTCTAAGGGGCCAGTGTAGGGCGGCTGGAGAGGGCGCCGCCCTGCGTCGGTGCGGAGAAAGACGTGAGTGCAGGTAGAGAGTCCGCTGTGCACTTGCACATCTCTAGTCGGTTCACGGAGCGGGGTCGGGCGTAATGAACGCATACGTTGAGCTAGGAAGGACGCAAAGCTAAACGGAGGCATACCCGACAATGCAGGAGTTGAAACGAATTCTCCTGGCAACTTGAGCGTCGTGCCGTAAACCAGCTCCGTTGGTGCACGTTGCAAGTCAGCCTTGATGCTGCTGCGAATGCCTAAGAGTACGAGCGAAATGTTTTCGCTCCAGCTAGGGTCGGAGGAGGCGCAGAGCGAGGCTTTAAGCTGTCTATGGAAGCGTTCAACTAACCCGTTGGCTGCTGGGTGTTACGCTGTGGTATGAATGCGGTGACAACCTAAAAGGTTGCAGAACGTATCGAATTGTGAAGCTTCGAAAGGCGATTCTCGGTCAGTTTTGATGGTGAATGGGCAACCGTAGTGCGAGACCTATTGGCCCAAGAATGCCCGGATAACGGTCTTAGCTGTGCAGTCTTTTAACGGAATGGCTTCTTTCCATCTAATGAAGCGGTCGACACGTGTAAGTATGGATATGGATCTGCGTGAAAGAGGCAAAGGACCTACAAGTTCTAAGTGTAAATGCGAGAACCGAGAGTTCGGGTCAGGAAATAAACCAAGTGTACTGCGGGTGTGCAAATGTACTTTGGAGCGCTGGCATTGAAGGCAGGCACGAGCCCAGGTACGAACATCTTTTTTGACGCTTGGCCAAACGAAACGTTCGGCGACCAGTTTCAAAGATGCACGAATACCGGGATGTGGTAGTGATTGCAGTGCGTCAAAGGTTGTGCCTTTGAAGGAGACGGGCACGAGAGGTCTAGGACAACCTGTGGAAGTGTCACAGAGAATGGTTACTTCCTTGGTTTGGAGAGGAACAGGTTGCACATGCAGCGAAGTGGACTGCAGAGTGCGCTGTATATCTTCATCTTGAGCCAGAGCCGATGCCATTGCGGCAAGGTCGACGGTAGGCAAATACTGCAGAGTGAGGTTGACTCGTAAGAGAGCGTCGGCGACGGGATTGTCGACACCTGTGACATGACGTATGTCCGCAGTGAACTGCGTGACAAAGTCCAGGTGTCTTTTTTCCAGTGGTGAAAATTTGTCACTAGCAGAGTTGAAGGCAAAGATAAGGGGCATGTGGTCAGTGTAGACCGTGAAAGCGCTGCCATCAAGTGTGTGCCGGAAGTGACGTATCGCTAGGTAAATGGCGAGCAGTTCTCTGCCAAACGTATTGTAGCGGGATTCCGCTCGCTGCAGGCGCTTGAAGAAGAAACCATGGGGTTGCTATTGCCCACCAACGTGTTTTTGAGGACGGCTCCTACCGCAACGCCTGAGGCATCAGTCGTAATTGAAAGAGGTGCAGTCGATTCCAAATGAGCGAGGAGGGCTATGTTGGAGGTATCATCATTTAGCTCGGCGAAGGCTACCTGTGAAGTGTCAGGGAAAACGAACTTCCGTTAATTTCCCCTGAGTAAGTCTGTCAGTGGCTGCATGAGCTGAGCGCAGCGTGGAGGGAAGCGTCGATAGTAGATGACCAAACCACAAAATCTACGGAGGTGCTTGAACGAAGTCAGAGCTGGAAAATCCTTGATTGCCTGGATCTTATCAGGGAGGACTTCGATACCAGACGATGAAACGAGGTGGCCAGGAATTCTACCGTTGATTTGCTGAGTTCGCACTTAGCCGGGTTGACGGTGACACTGTGTTGGGTCAAGCGCTGGAAGACAGTTCGAAGATGCTCGAGGTGCTCTTCTTACGATGAACTGGCTACTAAAATATCATCGAGGTAGGAATAGGCGAAGTCTAGGCCACGAGTGACATCATGGTTGAAGCGATGGAAGGTTTCTGCGGCGTTGCACAGTCAAAATAGCATTCTTAAATATTCAAACAAACCGAAAGGAGTGATGACGGCTGTTATAGGAATGTCTTTGTCTTCCACAAGTGTCTGGTGATGGGCGCGAACCAGATCAATCTTGCTAAAGATCGGCTTACCTGTGAGGCATGCGGTAAGGTCCTGCATGTGTGGGATGGGATACCTATCAGGGACGGTTAGGCGATTTAGCGGTAATCACCGCAAGAGCGCCAGTCGCCAGATTTCTTGGTGACCATCTGCAGGGGCGAGGACCAAGGGCTGTCGGAAGGGCGGATTATTCCAAGTTCAAGCATGTGCTCAAACTCCGCCCTAGCTACCTTTAGTTTCTCAGGCGGTAGTCGGCGTGGACGGCATGACACAGGTGGGCCGTTCGTCCGTATGTGGTGCGAGACTTGAGCTGCCACGGGCAAAGCTGCGTTCATTGGCTGAACGAGCTTGGGATACTGAGAAAAGAGATAAGCGTAGTCTGGCGTGGTCTGGGGAAATGCATAGACCGGGGATATAGATGTGACATCGGCGGTGATGTCACGTACACTGAGTTTTGTTGCAGCGTCGACTATCATCTGGCGTTTCGCATCCACCAAGAGGTCGAAATGCCTGAGAAAGTCAGTGCCGATGATGGCAAAGGGGACTGCACCGACAGTGAACACCCAGCGGAAATTGCGCCGAATAACTAGGTCCTGGGTAAGTGACCGTTGACCGTAAATGGCTATTGCCGTGCCATTGGCGGCAGTGATGCTTGTCGACAGAGAAGTGGTAGGCTCACCTGGCATAGGGGGCATGACGCTGACTTCTGCCTAGGTATCAACTAAGAACTGGGTATCGCGGTCATAATCCCTAATGTAGATGAGACGACTTTGGGCCTTGTCGACGTTCGTGGCCATTACAGCCCGGCGTGGCTAATCGTCTATAGCGGACTAGCAACACGGGTGAACACACTGACGGGCTTTAGTACCGAAACGTGATTGGTAAAAGCAGTAACCTGAGGCGTCAGGTTTTGTGCGACGGTGCGATGATCCAGAGCGGTTGCCGAGCTTACGGTTTAGAGAGAATTCCTCGATCTGGCGCTGAAGCGACGCTATCTGCAATGATAATGCGTCTATTGCCGACGGCCGGCTAGTCGCGTCTGTCGTTATGGTTGCGCCAGCGCAAAGCTGCTTAGGTGCTTTGGTTTTAGTCTCTGGCTGGTGCCGTTCGATGACGCGGTCTGCTAGATCTGCAAGTACTGTACTAGGCAAGTCAATTGCCACTGCAAGGATAGCCTGTGTGCTTTCAGGAAGGCGTGGCATCCACAACTCGCGGAGAACCCCTGCGTCCATGTTGGACGTGCCGATGAGCAGCTGCAGTTCGCGCAACAAGGCTGAGGGCATCCTGTCTCCTAACCGCAGATCCCTAAATAGTTGCTGCAGACAGACCTTGTCAGTAGGCTTTATTCGCTGAATAATAGCTTGTTTAAGATTCTCGTATTTCATTACTATAGGGGGGAAAATTATGATGTCTCTCACATGCGTGGATATACTTTGAGGAAGGCAAGATATTAGCCGATTATACATGGCGAGATCAGAAGAAATCTTACGAATAAAAGATACGGATTCTAGATGCAAAAACCATAATAAAGGACCATTCTCCCAAAACGGGGAGTGGCTAAGGCAACAGAATTGACCATGACAGCCTGAGCGGCGTTAACCGCGCATGGAGACGGCTTATCCTCTAGATAATTCAGCGCAAAAAGCAAATAAAAAGTGTGGTAGGTTAGAAAACAATTTGAGCACAAGTAATGAATCACAAAATCATTGGAACGAGCTCACCGGAATGAAAACGCAAAATGGCGGGCGGAATATTCCTGACAGGGGTCACCAATTGTTGGGCGGAGCTTGGGATACTAGTCGGTAAGCAATGACACGTAAGGCGTGTCAAATACGACAGTATAGAAGTCGGAGGCGACTGAACCTAACGTGTATTGTGCAGGCTACAAGAATAGGAAGCGAATCAGACAGAGCGAGAAACGTGCAGCGAGGTACTCACCAAAACGGTTTGTGTCCATGGACGTGCAGTCAGTAAAACAAGTGGACGTTTCGGAGGTTAAAACAATCGTAAAATCCAATGTAACGAAATACTGAAAGAGCTTGTTTTCCGGTACACTACATGCGTTTCTTGATCTGTCCTGTGATATATTATGTGGTAAATGACGAAGTTTACCTGCAGACTTTTAATAGTGTGAAATGGCTTTTAAAATACTTTGGTTTGAAAATAAATGGTAGATTATGAATAAGTATACATGTAAGCTAAGGCTTATCGTCAGCCGACAGAGAGTTGACGAAGCGATTCCGCGTTCAGTATACGTACTACATGAAACGGCCTATTAAAGTAAGCTGGCGATCAGTGATTACAATATGTTGCCAGCTCCATTTATTGTCTTACAACCATGGTACAATGTGCATTGTAGCGAACTGTGAACTGAAATAAGCCGACCGTTCAGAAGTATTAGAGATTGCTGACTTCACGGGCGATGTCACAGCAATGCTACCATTTGCAGTAGAGCTGACTGACCACACAAATAATATGGCGACCGGCAAGTATTAGGTGTTTCGGACGCCACTTAATATATCAAAGGGATGCTACCATGCGCAATAGCGCTAAACGAATACTCCTAGGCTGGACGCCGGTAGTTGTTGGATGTTAGCGGCTCCACTTAAGATGGCACAGGCATGGCACCATATGCAATAGAGCTAACTAACTACTAACATAAGCTGGCCGCTCTCAAGTATTATGGGTTACTGGCTCCACAGATGAGGTCACAGCAATGCTACCATATGCATTAGAGGTAACTAACTACTCACCTTAGCTGGCCACTACCAAACGGACGATGCTGCCGGCTCCACATGTTGTCAAAGCACTACAGCCTCAATGTATTACCAGAGTAAGAGTGGGCGTTACGCAGCGGAAGTGTTGCTCAGGCCCGTTCAAAGCGCTCACGCTGATGTTAGGGACAGCAATGGTTTGTCTCGTCAACACAGGGGATCACTGAGGTCCGCGCTATATTCTATGCAATGGCCCTAGAAGTAGGAAATAAATACTGCATGTACCTGGAGAAGGATGCCATTATGGGCGTTTCGTGCGGACATCTGTGATCGGTCATGGAAAGACATGTGGATACAAAGTGTAAACCTTGTTATTTGTGCACACAACACGGGATGAAATGACTTACCCCTACTTAGTTCACGCCATGATGACGCGTGGCTTACCATATATATGAACTGCCACTTAGAATTGGGTTCTGTGGTAAAACAAATAACCATTAACGCATTATGGTCGTTCGGAGAGCCACCCACCAGGCTGCCATGCGGTATGCTTCAAGCAGTACCCAGCAGCTTTCAAGCAGCGTTGCTTACCATCCGGGGAAGGCATGCTACTGCAGCACCAGCGGGTGGCCCTAAACAGGGCCGGTTTGTCGTTCTCCGTAGCATGCTTAAAGGGACATTATGTAAGAACTGGTGAATTCTTATGCAAAAGCTGCACATATAGTGCTCCTGGTCTCCGTTGTACGCCGCACATACTCGATGGGGACATCGATTGCAGTTGCAGCACATAACCCAGTTAGCGATATCTCCGCTGGTTCTTGGTCCAACCTCGGTACCGCAAAGGATGCACGCATTTTCCTTATTGTTCGCAGGTTGTATATGCCCTGCTGTGTTGCGTTTATGCACGGGTTCCTACACTGCGGAAGTGACAGTCGGGATGCGCCGGAAGTACAGGGGGTGCGTTTTGGTCGACAGCTGGGGGCTTCCATCACACTTGGCGACAGCGACTGCTTCCTTTTTGTTACCTAGGGCCGGTGACGCGGTGGTATGGCGTCCGCCTGGTCAACGTTGTCCGGCAGGCAACTTCCAATTGACACCCAGCTCTGCCTACGAAGCAACGTAATCAGGCTGCTTCGGTACAATGCTCCGCCTCAAGGAAAGCCATTGTACCCCGTCTGGTCATGGCAAGGTTTATATCGCCGAACAGCCGGTTGGCACGTGACAATTTCTACTCACGCTTTAACACCACCTGCGCGGGGGCAGATGTAGAGGGAATCGGTGCAAGTTCCGTAGAGTTTTCTCCCTCAGGGACGGGTGTCTGATGGTCACGCATAGACCAAAGGCTTCTATGCATAAGGGGGTTACGTCTGCGGTTAACATGCCATCAACTCGCCCAATGTGTGTGCATGACATATCCTACTGACTAAGGTACCATCAATCGCAGCTCATTTCAGTACCCATAACAACGGTGTGCTTGCGGTCGCGCTTACCTAATACTTTATACTCAGTGCTGCTAGGTCGTATTGATATTGCCGTCTCCGCAGAAATGTGCCGCATAAATATGGCAGCATTATAAGCAGAAAGGCTCGAAACCAATGCGTTCAACTGCCCATTTCCCGGAATGGTGCGTGATTTCGACATCCGAAACTTAGCTTCTGAGGTGGTCCAACGCGAATCCGAATGGCGCGCTCGCCGTACAATTACCTCGAAAGTTGAAAAAGCGATGTCCTTTCGCTTAATCCACTGTAGGTGCTTGTTCTTGTTCTCCGCTCTGTTTGTGGTGGACGCACCCAAAAGTGCGCAATATGCACAATCCGTGGTACACCAAGCTTCCTGTGAAGGGCAACCATGTCCGACTGAGGTATGTAAAGGCCTCTTGGCTTCTAACTCTTTTAGCTCTAAGCAGTTTATTATACTGTAATTCTGTCTTTGTGTACACTAAGCTGTGCATCCACTACTTCAGCAAAACTCTGTCCGCCTTCTTCACTTTTGACAGAGGCTAGTATTTGCGTGAAAAGTCCACAGGAAATGGAAACGGCATAATAATAACATGGTGAATATGTATACCGACTTACCTGCCTTCATTTGTCCCACGCGCATATCCATGATTACAGTGTTCGCTGATAACACGGTGGGCAACATTTTTGACCTCCCCCGGCAACCTCCAGGTAACTGCATGCCGTCTCGTTGGAAATCAACGCGTAAAACACGCCGCAACCTGCGCCGAAACCGTCAATTACCATGCAGTGCCAAAGAATGTCACCACCGCAGTTCATCTGCTGCGGGGCATCTGCAAGAAGCACGTCCCCTTATTTCGCCACTATGTATGTCATCGATGCACGAACGAAGAATAGGAATCGAATCTGAGAACCATCTCTTTCTGCACGCACAGCGCCATTCTTACTCAACAACTCTGCAACCGCGTTTACATCGTTCCCCTTAAATATCCCACCTAATCGATGGCGGATGGAAAGGCGGTTCTGTCGATTCAATCGTTTATCGTATCTTTCTAACACATAGTCTCGCAGTTCTCCGGTATTACGGTAGGTCTGCATTAAATCAAACACCTGCCGCTCCGCCTCGAAAGTCAGGTAAGGTTACTCACGTACAAACTTGCATTCCCCAGGTGAAAATTATGATTATGGACCAAACAATGCGATCTTATCCCATAGTAAATGCCATTCGCACTGATGGATATGCTCGCATTACAACAGAGACTGACACATCCATGCAACATGAAGTACACATAACACAACCTTTGCACTTACCGACTGCCGACCTCCTTTCCGGTTGCAGTGGACACAGCGATATTGTACCCTTTTGTACCACATCCGCCGGGAAGCTCTTGACCTAAAATTGAAACCGCCTCAAATCTTCCTCGAATTCATCAAATGCCTTAAACAGTAGCGTGGAAGGCAATAGTATCACGCACAGCCATTGCAGCCAAACCAAAACCAAATCTGCGCACCAAAACAACCACCGTTTCATAAATCGTAAAATAGTGAACCACCATTTTCACTTCCCTTAAATCAACATAACCTTATTAAACAGTTAAAAAGCCTTAACAATGTATTTCATAACATTCCTCCTTAGCAACCAGTACAGCAAACAGTGCCGCCCCCAAATTACGATCAGCTGTTTTCGATTAATCCGACGCTCTCACGTTTGTTGTGTTCCTTTCCACGTAAGTTTGCTGACATGGAGGAGCATGTGCAGAAATTGTAACTAGCAGCCTGGAATTAATTCAAAAAGCTGCCATTGGTGATCATTATTGCTCTCAAACCTGACTCGTAGGTACCATTCTTACGGGCACGGTAAAACTTTAACTCGGTTCCAGCAGTTTTAGGATCGCTGTTATCATGACGATGGTTTTCTGACCTACACTCAAAAGCTTCCATTGTCTGGTCGCTGAACCACGTGGAGTAAGCTTCCTTATAAGCCTGCTTTTGGCTTTTCTTCCGCAACCAACGGATGTAATTAATGGCGGCCAGTGAGAAAGGTGGGTGGCCATATTCCCTGTTTACGTGTGCATACGCATTTCAGTCTCTAGCCAAATGAAAGCAGCGTATGCGAATACATGCAAATGCAGTGACCTCAATTCTATTCTTTGTTTCCCGTATCAGCGCAAGCATTGAGTAGCACGTTGATGTGGTGGGAGATCTTCTTGCCTATTGGAACACGAAATAAGGCGCTGGTTCAGCTAAAGCGTATTTTGTCCCTGAATCCTCTGTCCGCAACCTCTGAGGTTTCTATAGCCTTGGCTGATTACTCGTCTTTTGCTCACTGGACGTTAAGTAGCTACTCGCCGCTTGCGCGCCGTTAATCATTTTCAAAAGGCGCATTAACGTTGGCTCCTTGTGAGTTGATCATTTCGGTTTGACTTGTCTGCGTGCCCTGGGTTTCTTGGTTGTTGTGCCTATCCTGTTTCGCAAATAACCTGTCGGCACATGCTTGGAGTTCACGTTGACTGTTTTGCCCGTTACCATTTGGTGAGTTAACTTCAATGCATAAGTAGCCATTCATTATTTCCGACTGTTTCATTCATCGTTTGCATAGCTGGTCACGGTAAATCAGTTCACAACTGTTGCTCATCTCTTACATTATATGAGTTTCTAACTATTCCGTCGAGATGGTTGTAAGTGCAGTCCTAATTCTTCGTGTCCTTCGGACGACTGGTTGGTTATGTATGGTAAAGCCGAGTATCTCAAAGCGGGTACTGACTTGACCGGGGCCTGCAATGCGGTATTTGTTGCCGTTAGTTCCTAGTGGACTGTACCGGTTTGAATCGGATGCAATATGACTAATGGCTAGTGGCGGGAGCATACCACACAGTTGTGTTGCCTGCTATGTGCGTAGCACTGAGCCATATGCGCAAGTAACTAACAGTCCGACGTTGCACGACAGCCGGATGTCCGCTGTGTTGGTTGGACGGGAATTTTGGTTGCTTTGTTAAGTTTCTGTAGTGCTTAGGTCTCCGTCATGAGGCAGTGGAAGATACTATTCGCAGGACCCAATGTCTACTCTCAGTACACAATTTAGCAGCAGCGCTGTTAGAAACTAACTCGTAGATACGGTGTTTGATTCATCTATTAGCAGGAAGACAATGGGGCTTCTGCCCTTGTCAAAGTAAAGGTGAGTATGGTTAAAAGGGGCGAAACCCAAGGCGGATGTACCATGTACGTCGGGTGCCGTATACTCATTCCTTTCCATTACCACTGCAGCTGTGTCATCCACGGTGGATTCGTTTACTAGGTTGGAGTTTAGAAAGTAGGACGCTATTCCGAACCCGCCAAAGTGAACAGAGCGTTTGATAAGTGCTCCGAGCTGCTGAAACTCTTATACTAATTGCAGTGTTATTTTCAGTATCGACACTAAGTCCTGCTGTTCTTTAAAAGGAGCATATGCTAGATTACCTTCATTGCTTTAGCATATGAGTTAACAGACGTTGCTGCTGCGCTTTTCCGTCGTCACTGTGGGCAAACTCCTCAGCCTCCGTAGCTTGTCGACTGAGAAGTTGTTGCGCGTCGTCCGTCTACGTTTTGCCTTTAAGCTCAAGGTAACATGTTGTACTTAGATCTCGCTTTGACGGGGAGGAAGAACTTGCGCGTGGCAGTGCGGTATTGAGGCCCGTCGTGCAGCAGGAGAAAAGACTTCTTATTTGGTTTTCGAATGCACTTACTCCTTGTTAGAAACGGTTCGGATTGCACGATCCTGGTGCTCTTCAATACTTCGCGTACCATGCGAGACAAGCTCTGTTTAGTTAGCGCCTTGCTTGATAACTGCAGCGCAAATGTTCTTGTATTCACTGATACACGGTCATCCACCGATCCTCGTAGGGGCGAGCGTCCTCATGTAATACTTAGCCCACGCGCGGCTGGTGTTGGTCGAGTGGCAGCGAAGGGCCGCTACGGTGTACAGCTGGCGCTTTATTACTTTTACTGTTATGTCGACCAAAGCCACACTGACTGATGTGTGTTCATTTGGCTAAATACAACTGTGGTGTGTTCGTCATCACAATGGAGCTGGACCTTACCGTTATGCCGTGGTTCGCAGGGATCACAGATCCATTGAGCTATGCTGGGTGGTACTTTTGCACCTTCCGAGTCATTCATACCAGATTGGTCAATGGTTAGGGGCTAAACAAACTCAGCCTCCAGGTTCCGGGTTTGAATAAGGCGGCTCCTGATTCCTTAGAACGAACTCCTTGTAGCTTAACTCCGAATCCGCTGCTGCAGTCAGGTTTTTGAATTAAAGGCCGTTGTTGAGTACCCCAACCATTCTGCTGTCTAGGCCAGGGTAACCTGGCACTACCCTACCCCCGCTATACAATGAATCGCTCTTCAAACTGTTTCCTGAAGCTCTGGCAACCGCAGAGGAGAATCAACACTGTCTTATCCGCTGCCTCGAGTAGGGTGTATAGGGGTTTGGATGCTGCTGCTCAAGCCTACCCATCTTATTATTCCCCTCTTACGCTTTCTTACTCCTACTGTCTCTTTCCATCTTCACGCTTATCCCCCAGTTTTCAACCCTCAATCCTTGGCCCTTCTCCGTCTTGTTTTGATAGGCTTTTACCTTTTAGTTTTTATTCAGATGTAAATGTGTAGCTTCATTCCAGCCTTGTCGACAACCTCGTGTGCAAGTAAGCTGCCAAGCCAAATTTATCGGCTTCAATTTGTAGCCTATAGTCTACGCTTAGATTGGCATGTCTCAATGTACGCACATTGCCACAGATCGCTTCACAGGCAGCACTTGCCCAAACTTTAGAGACTCTGAATGGGTGGTACGGGCCCAGACAGGAATGTTTTAAAGAACACTTGAACAATACATGCTGAGCATGCCTGGATTCCGCTGTTTTTGCAGCAGCTGTAACACACACCCGGGAAACATACTTAAGCAACGACGTGTCATCCAGTTAAGGTAAGGGAGGTAATAGAGCGGACATGGGTTTTCCATTCCGCTCTCTGCAACTCTATGTACTCCATCGATATCTACTGCTTATCGGAGACTCGGTTGCAAGAAACGAGCTCTGCGTTAACTTTGCGATTCCATTCAGGTGACAGGCAGTACTTTCTCATTACGCCTGCCCGGTTACGATACAGCTTCTAGCAGGAGTCAAGCCAGTGTTGGTATTGCCCAGAGTCCCCTGAGCCTTGTTGTTGTCGGTAGCTCAACTGGCTTGCACCTGTTGCATTTTAATCCCATTTTACTTTTAGGTAATGCGTCACAGTAGCTGTGTTTCACTTCTAGCTGACGTGTATCCTGCTAAGAATGATGGTGTGACTCCACTTTTGATCGTCGCGCACATGATGTTGCTTTGTATGTCAAACAGCCCTTATTGTCCTGACGACGTATAAGTTGCCCAATCGCGGATTCCTTTTAAATTTCATCCGTGCAACTGAAAGTTGTGTTGGTCAATAGAGGCCGATAGGGTTGAGGGTGGTCTAGTTGATGTTATCCGTAAACATTCGACGAATAGGTGTTTAGTGATGATGAACGTTATTCGCCTCCACCTTGACTGCCAAACTTTCTCCTGTGATACTGTTTCAATTTCTTTTGCTACTGAGTTCCCTATCTAGTCTTGCATGCTCTAATGCATCACTTCGTTTATTTGTCCTTATAATTATGATGGGACCAAACCCGTCCTTTTTGGACCTTTGCTACTAAATTCCCTGACTTCGTCATCGACTTGGTATACAAATTAGCAGTCAAAGTACCGGGGGCTCTTGTTCGCGTACCCATGCATGTAACCGGACGCAGGTTAGGCGGAGGCCTGTATTGTCCTTGGAACCAGAACGGACTTCTCGGTGCCAGCGACTACGCTCGTATGTAGCTTAAATGCGCCGTTGGTGGTATGGGGAATAATCGTCCCCACGCGGTCCATATATTTGGTTCCCAAGGAAGGAGCTGATTCTCTACCCGAGGCCAAATTAGAAGTAACGGCATGCAAGTTTACAGTTTGCGGGATGTAGGCACTGCTGACAACCTGACACCTAATAACCAAGCGCGAAGTCATAGCTTCGAACGAGTCTGCCAATCGGACCGCACACATCACCTACGCATTGGGATGCAAAGCTGGATGCCAAATACTATCCATCTGCAATGGTCCATTGCGCATGCCGTCCGTATCACTGCAGGTAAGTGCAACGCACATATATACACCTGGCTTTTAGACCGCTAGCAAACAAGCGCCGCTCGGATTCCTCGGTTGGTGGTGCAATCTCTTCTCAGAGCGTGTGATGCCCTTCCTATCACGGGATACCAACCATTTATCAGTGTCCAAGCTTTGTGGGCTACGAGCGATGTACACGCCAACCTCCATGGTCGGGAATATTTGTGAATGGTTTGAACGTCAACAAACGTTACTGCATTGTGCTCCTGCACTTCGATTAGCCAATTCCGTGAAACGTTGGTTATCATGTGACACTTTACTATGTCTTTCTGTTACCCCCTGCACTAGACGCACATTTGTGACCACCATCAGCTTGCATACACCTTTGCAGTAATTTTGCCTCACCTTTACGCAGCCTTGTCAATCGACGTGAAGTATATCTTCCACCTGTCCGCAAATTAGCGGATAGCAGCAATGATGTGCGGCAGCACTGGACACCACTACATTTTGGAAAGCAACTGCAGGTGTGATTGTCCGCCAAAAGGTCCGCACTTGCGGTCGCTTTTTCTTCTATGTTTCACCCGTCCATATGCACCCTAGTCACAGATTACGAGGTGGCACGCAATGCTAGGTGATCATGGGTTTCTTATCAAATCTAACGGCCTTTTCGTTTCTAGATAATAATCTCCTGGACATCTATATTGTGAAAGCTCCACGCTGACTGCCAGTATGTACACAACATCGGTACCCCTTGAATCTGTAAGTCAACCTTTTGGTACGTCTATGCGATTAGTTCCTTGTGTGTTTGTGGCACAATTTGAAATACACCGATCCTCATTGCTTGCGCGCTGTGGGTCAAGAGCGCAGAAAACGCTCCCCATAATGAAGTGAATATTTGGAACCGGTATAAACCTCCGCCTTGTATTTCATGCCACGTTTCCCTTTCATTACCGTGCTGCAGTGATTATGCAGCGTAAGCGATGCCACATATCTGCATTCCGTGACCCGAAAAATGAAATCACTTGTAACCCGAGTAAACGTTTCGTCAATGAGAACGATAAAACCCATTCCATGCATGCTTCTTGAAACACCACTTTAGCCCAGGTCAGTAGCTTCAATAGTAGCTATAATTTCATCTGCTATGGGATGTGTAGGATCCTAAGTAATACTCCTGGTGGAGGCCCACCGTGTCAGTAGTGCATACTTTGCCAGTGGCCATTTTGTTTTTACTGGTTTAGGACCTACATAGGCCCGTCAGGAAAGCAGGTGAAGCTAACAGCTGATACTTCCAATGTAGCAATGTGGAGGCAGCTGCCAAAGTGCTTATACGGGCACAGTAAACAACGTTCATAGAGGCTTGCGAAGCACATGGTATGTTTTATTAACGGTGGAGCTGATGACACCGCCGTGCCGCCAACATTGGCTCAATGTACGCCGGTCGCATACGTCCGTGGAGGCAACAATATCGGCTGCGCTAGTCACCATAATGAAACATATTATGGGACAAATATAGGATACTTACGAATACGTCTTGAAGGCATGTGAAGCCAATATATGAGGATTAGCTTGCGGTAATTTTGATGTCAGTGTCTTGGGACGTATATGGTCTAAGTAGCCAGCGTTAATGGAGACCCGTAGGGCTACTGGCAATGTTGTTGCGCCTCTATTGGACATACATAGGCTTACGCTAGTGAAGCCAACATGAATACCGGTTAATTTGCGAGCCAACCGCCTTTGTTATGGGACGTATATTACTTCTCCCTGCACTGCTCATGCGGGCGAGGTAACCAAGGGCGTCTCCTTGATTGCCGACAGTAATGCCATCTCTGCGGCAGTTATATAGTCTTACTGAGGCCCCATCAAGTTGGCAGAATATCCAGCTATATAGCACCAAGTCTTCTGCTACTTGCGACGTGCCGCTTCCCGGTTCTTCTTTCATAAGTGCTACAGTAAATGACCATATGGGAAAATGTAAGTGGGCAGGAAACTAGTTTAGGTTTATTTCAACGTACTTTGTCTACTGTGGCTTTTGTCTAAGAAAATATATTTATGTATACATCATATTGTGCTAATATTATTCATTTCTATTATCATAAACAAATATGGCATAAATAAAGCAATATAGGTATACATATATCTTTCGGATGATATATATGTCCATACTATCTTGGATAACTTGTATTTACTTTTTAACTGCAGTTTCGTCTCGTTACATACACACTTACGTTTATGCGGTATATACCAGGATATTTCTATTCATCATTATGTGCGCACCACCTTTGTGCACATTATTAATTCGAAATGTATACCATGTCAACAATTTGCGGAAATTTCACCGCAGTGCACAACTGTACACTCTTTATGAGTTCACTTTACCCTTGTCCCCTTTTTAGCAGCTATATTATGACGATGTTTATCCAATTCTGTGTACTTCTTGTATGGATTTTACAAGCTCCCCCACTTAAATGCATATTTCTGAATAATATGGCTTTTACGTCTCCGTCACCTGTTAACATCCAACAACACTACCATCTCCGTTTCATTTTTCTGCATGTTTTCATTTTTTCACGTAGCGGTTTCGCTTGTTTCCCTGTTGCAACAAATGATATTTCGTAGGAATTCAACACGGACGAAAATTACAGGACCCCATGCGAGAAGAGTCTTAAATATAAATCTTCCAAAACGTTTCAACACCTTTTCCTTCATTTGATACTTGAAATAGGCTTGCGTTTATTATACGACTAACGTAGTTCACCGTTTAACATGCCCTAGTAGTATCAATAATTTGCTGCAATTACTCAGTTCGGAATTTTCGGGGACCTCTTAACATAGTTACAGTAACCTACTTTACTGCAAGCCTTACATTATTATAACACTATATTAACATACGCACTGCATTCTTTTTAGAATTTAAACCATAATACTTATTCCCTAAGTCTCTTGATTACCCGCTTGAAGCCTGCTGTTTCATTTCACGAGAGTGGCTAATTTTTGACATGAAAAATTGGCCTGGAGGGACTTTGTTTTCCGGTACACCAGGCTAAATGGTGATGCTTTCATAACTAAATTTGAAAGAGATGTGTATAGATCGCTTTGCGCTTAAGTATGTACAAAAAATGGTAGTTGGTTAGATTCATTATTTGTAAATTTCGTTTTTATTCACCGTGATTTCAAAAAATACAAAAGGTACAATTACCAGACATGAGGTTTGTATACCCCTTATCCAAGCAAGTAAATTACTGCGAGCATAACCTTTACATACATGAAACAATTGTATTAACATTTATTTTCTCCATAAAGCAGCCGTTCACACTTCACTTGTATTTACCATTTGCCGGCTTTCGGTTTTGCCGTGGACGTCAACTACACCTGTAGTCATCACTTTAATTTATCATAACCGTTTTCACGAAGAAAGTCCATATAGCATTATCTTCTATTTCCCACACCTTAATACCATCAAAATTAAGAATATACTCTGCAGCCACTAAAGCCATCTTGAATGTTACTGAGGACAATGGAAGCGAAACCCTTTCCTGTAAATACAGAAATTAGCCCTTCCCCCGTTTCACCTTGGCCCGTAACAAAATTTCCGCTATCGGTTAGAGCCCAGTTCCTTGTTTGTAAAACAAAAGATCAAAAATCCGCCTTCGCCAATCATAGTTTAAACAACGGAATGAGAAGACGAAGGTTGCCATATGCCAGCATTTCGTATTATCTCGTCAGTACCGATTCAATAACAGGGAAATCCTTTTATATATCTCACAGGGCACAGTCAAGCTAATCAAATTTATGGTGGTGCTCATTGTTGTTGTTGGAACCACCAACATACATTTTATTGGCTTGTCTGTGCCCTGTAAGACATATAAAAGTATGTCCCTGTTACTGTATTGGTGATGACGAGATAATACGAAATGCTAGCATCTGCCAGTATTCGTCTACTCATTTCGTTGTTCAAACTACTGAAGGAAATTAACTGTTTTAAATGATATTTTATACCCAATTTTGAGTTATTATGACCGCTGTCGAATACTTCAGCTGGATTCTCTTTTCCTTGACGTTTACAGAACCTCGTTCTCTTCTACAACCGTATGAACTAACGAATTTACGCAGGTTGCACCGTACTTGAACTAGGAAAGACTGCAGTCCATCCCACACCTAATGGCGTCTTCTTGATACGCATAAAGTTTGTAACCCACAAAACTGGATCGAATTTCTCCTTGATGAGATACACTAACCTGGGGAACAAACGAACCCTACAGATACGCATGAGTGCAGGCCATGTCACCTTTTGAAGTTCACTACAGACCTACCCCACTATGTCAACTGGGTTGAGGCTTTTTGATTTGCAGCAAACTCTAGAAACCTTGACAGAAGCGGGTATAAAATAATCTATGAGCATATGTTTTCTTACAACTAGCTTACCCACTACATGTCATTACCTAGAATACCAAATCCTGTGTCTGGACAGCCTAGCAGCCCCTCCCTCTTATTATCTGCTCTTGAGCCCCACAATCTAGAAAATGATCACACAAATATCGGTACATTTTACTTATTAGGTGCCCTGGTCTAAAGTAGAGAAAAAAACAAGATCTGAACTTCTACTTTTTAACTTCCTTTATAATTATGATTTACTCCGCATGGATAATGAAACCTATAAACTATGCAAATGATGGCTCCCGCTTATGGGGCCGTGTACTATTTGTCTGTAATGATACAAATAAATGTTTGTTTATTTACATGATTTCTATAATATTAACAACACTGTGCAAAAATCCAAATATTGAGTAGTTAGATATAGCACGCCCTCTTTTCCTTAGACCTCATTACAGCATAAGGATACAACATTTTACCTTATTATTTGACATATGCATTCATATCAATTTTCCTCGCATAATGATCTGATCCACACTGTATCAGCCCACTGTTGTGCTAGATTATATATCATTTATAATACGACATATTTATTTGGTGCTGACGTTGCAACAAGACTTTCCACTATGGTTGTCTACATCGGAAAATATGACACACTGGCTAAAAGTCTATGAGTTATAGACACACGAGTTAGTGGAACCGGAAAATGAGTATGATTTCAAAGCGAATGAATGACGTTATCCAAGCGCTACTGTGAGGAAATAAAAGGCTTATATAATAAATGAAATGGTAATTATTTAGTCATTCCCAAAATAGCAATTAATTTTATAATGATCTGCTTGATTATTTTTGCTACGTTAGCATCCGTCACCAGCACAACAAGACGGACTCAAGTAGAAAACTAGATTAATACAAACTGGATGGTTCGTTACGTGTTGGAAAGAATCGTTAGCCATTCAATTCCAATCGAGAAGCAAACCGCAAACTTAGGCAAACCTCATGATCATGCCTTGCTTGGTGTGTCTCGACATATTCGAGAATAAACTATTTATTTAGTTATTTATTTATTTATTCAAAGTGAAAGCCCAGTTACGCACGCGTGTGGCATAAAACGTTTTCCAGTTTCCGGCGGCTAGAAAGCGTCACACCAACGAACCCGCAAGCGAGCTTTGTGGCCAAATTACACCTTTGTTTCGGCCGTATCTTCACAGCTGCTTCTTGTCCATGTACTAGATGGATGCCAACGTCTGCCCGATTTTTAGAAAGAGCGACAAACGTCTACCCGCCAATTATAGACTGGTATGTCCGACAAGCGTATTGGTCAAGTGCTTGAGGAAGTTGATCAGCTAGGTGATGGAAATCACTCTGTGGTACGTTGGCCTGCTCAGTCCGATTCAACACGGTTTTCGCAAGGGTCACTTTAGCATGACTACTTTGTTAGTTGCACGCGAATGTTGTGCACATGCTCGGAATCGGTGACATGCAGTAGTTGTACTGTTTATTTACTTCTCCAATGCTTTCGACACTCTACCAAATGCTAGCCTCTCCTGGTAGCCTCGGTCCGATAGAATATCAAGGCATGCATTAAAAAGAAATGTCACATTTGCTGACGGGAGAGATATGCTTGTGCGCGTGGGTCTACTCTGTCTTTGTGGCAGGCAGTCCAAAGTGGTGTCCTGAAGGTTTCGGTGCTTGGCGCCTTGTTTGTTTCTCTGTATGTCAAGGAGCTATTTGAACTGCTTGGGGTACCACCTCTCATGTTTGCAGGTGACCTATAGTTTTGGCAACTGTGTTCGACGTCGACGGACCTTAACTTCTGCAACAGCCCCGATAATCTTTGGGATTTTGCTGCTTGGTGGTAATTGCCTGTAAATTTTGAAAAGTGTTACATTTTAATTTACGGGACGACTGTCCCCAAACGCGTCACCAGCTTGGCAAGGATGAACTAGATAATTTTTCCCAACTGCTAGACTTAGAGGCACATTGTCTTCAGAACTTGTATTCAGTAAGAATTGGAAGACAGCTACGTACAAGTGCTTTTAGATGCTGTGGATTATCCGCGGGGCATTTGGGTCCAGCACGGGCAATATGTTGGTTAGGTTACTCTCAGCCTTTGTTAGGCCACGGTTGGAATACTGTATCCAGGTTTGTCCAACTTACTTAGTCAGGGACAGAACGTCAGTGGTGGGTGTTTGAGAGTTAGAAGCAAAATGTTTCATGGACTGCGATACATTTCTTACCCAAAGAGACTACTTAAACTGGTAAAGCTCTTAATGCATTATCATCGCCATCGAGGCGAACTGAGCCTGGTCTATTGCATATTTACCGGTATAATCGGACCCTAATTTTCTGGGCATTTGAAACCGGCGTTAGGTGCAGATTCATACGGGACTGGAACGATATAAATATCCGTTTAGTGTTCCTGCTTGAGCATATCGTTGAGCCAAGAAATGGTAAGGCACTACAACATCTTGATGAATCTAAAACAAAACACCCGTACCACACCCAACTCAAGCAGTTATTGCCCACGTTCTTTGCAATAGCAGACAATGTTGTGTAGGCCACGGGAAGTAAGGGAGACGTAGAAAGAACACGGAAGCTAGAGCAAAAGCAAGCTAATATAATTGAAGGACAACGCTCAAAGTTGGAAGCTGGATATATTCAGGTGAAGGGTATGGTTTCGCGTTGGAACCCAAGAGCGTCTAACTTACGCTCAAACATCTTAACCGTAGGTTCACTGACTATACATTCCGGAAAAGCGTTCCAGCACACGATACCTCTATGCGATAACCTAGATTTCTCCCCGCTTGAGTCGGAAAGCGGCTTGTGTAGCTTCATGAAACAGCAGCCAAGTAAAGGTAAACACACCAGTTTAAACGTCCAACTTATTTCTGGGCCAATATTACCTGTCAATTTGCAGTAAGTAAGAAGTAGGTTTCATCTAGACCGTCGGTAATGTATTAAAAGCGTACTCAAGCTAAGTAAATGGCAGGGAAACCTTTGCACCTGAAACTACACATTTAACGTGTTACCTACTACCAAATCCAGCTTGAGCGTCAATTTGTCTGAACCAGGCGGGGCGGTCAAGCCTGGGTGAAGTATTCCAGAAGGGGCCAAACAAAAGCTGAGAACTGCTTCACAAACATGTCACCAGTTTAAAACGCAAAAGAACAGCGTATAAAACGCAACCTTCTGAACCCCCTACTTGCGGCTTTCCTGGTGTCACCAGCAATCAAAGACGGAGAATGGATGACGCCTATGTATACCTGGTTGGCTACAAGAGGAGTTTGACCCCATCTAACACGTACCTCGTATGTAGGAACTTTGCTCCTTTACGAAGGAAGAAACGGTTAGCCTGCTTATTGTGCGGCTTTCACAACGTAGAACCGTCGCAAAGTCTGTCCAAGGTAGGCAAAATGGCCATAGCACCCCGGGAATGTTTATAAAATTTCATAGCCTAAGGTCATCAGCAAACAATAGTGATGAAACCCCAAGTACCCCTGGGATATCGTGTACTTAGACGCAGAGCAGCGTCGGTCCAACGACCGAGCCCAGTGGGACACCGCTAAGGCTCACTTGTCTAAAAAATAAACTGCAACCCACAAGTACACAATGATTTCTTCCCTGTAAGAACGCAGATAACCAGTGAAGAGCGAGGCCGGATACCTCGTAGGAGCTCAGAGTTTGCGTTAGCGTTTGATTAGGGTAACTTAGCAAATGTATTCGAGAGGTCGACGGAAAGCACATCCACCACGCGGACTTTGTCCACCACTTCCGCTCAAGGTTCACGAACAACCAACATATGTTTCAGACACGAAGCATTTTTCAGAAATCGCGTTGCACATTACTGAGTAGATTAAATCTCTTCGAGTGACCCTCCAACGAAACACTTACCAGTTTTTTAAGCAGTTTGATGACGGCGCTAGTCAGACTGGCATATAAGTGGCTGACAGCCATTTGTCGCCATTTTTGAGATGGGACAGATGACTGCCTTCTTCCATTCAGAAGGTAATGTACGGCTGTCAAGTGACTTCTGAAACACCGTTGTCAGCGGCCCACTTAGTTCCACCGCCAACACTTGCACAAGCCTCTGGGTAATTGAATCAGGTGCAGCTGCTTTAGAAGGGCTCAGTTCTTGCAGCAGCCTAAAGACGCATTTCCACCACAGCAAATTCTAATAATTAAGATCTATCAGTGAACCTAGGGGCAAGTTCAACGCTAGTCAACGCTGCCTATCCTAATAAAGCGCCTGCATACTACCCAATAATTGCACGAGACTTGTCTGTGTCCGCATACGCATGGGTTCCATCTGCACTTCTCAAAGTTGGAATTACCAAACTTGAACCACCGCGCCACTTAACCTAAGCAAAGAGGTCATCAGATTTTCCGAAGATCCATCACCCAATCACTTTTCGTACAACAGTCGAGCTACCTTCAGAGGTTATTTACACCTATTTCTGGCTTTTCGGTACCTAGCGGAGGTGCGAGTTGATGGAGTCACGCAGTGGGTCTTCCTGTACCTAGAACACTTCTGGAGCAGTTACTGGCCATTGATGTCTATCCACTGAAGCCGTGCTCAAGCGCAATGAACGAATTGGAACCTGCCGTGAGAAAAGGCTTAAATTCATCCCGTAACAGCCACCGAAATTTCGAAACGCAACCCAGATGCCTTGATAAGCTTAGCCTGACGGTTAGCACGCCATATGATTGGATGTGGCTCAAGGATCCTCTGGTGACGTCTGGTCAGAGCACAGCTGTAGGTTACACATACATGATCAATAGCAACTAAGGAAGAGCTGTACGCGATGTATTTTGGCATCGATGTACCTAATGGGGATGTTCACGAATTTATCCAATGGTGCACCTAGCATAAGCTCAAGTATATATGCAACCAACGTACCTTCGGCCGAGTTGCATGCAAGACGTGCCGAGCTAAATTCCGTTAGATTGAAGTCACCCAGTATCAGGCACCCTTTTGCTGATTGAGAGCGAACATATTCAAACGATACTTTGGACGCACTCCCAGGGTTGCTATACATGAGTACAACAGTAAGGTGAACAGAGCAATTACTTAGTACTCACAACAAACCCTCGAGAGTTTTATCCGCCAACTGAAACATATGGGTACGTAAAACGCAAAGTACACAGTTAAGTAAAGGGAAACGCCCCCGCCTTGTCAACCCAACGAAACGACCACCTCCAAATACTGCGCAGCCGGCGGATTTATTCAACCGTCGGTGATGTGCTGAAACAGCCATGCTTCGTTGAGGGCAACTATATCTGGATAAGACCCACCTAAATCAGACCTATCTCGTAATATTATTCCTTAGGCTATGTACGTTGCTTAGCACTATCTGATGGTACACGTAATGTCCAGCCCTAAGTCGTGCGCTACCAGGGAGGGCGTTGGCAATGAGTATAATTACGGCCTGCTGACCACCCGAAATCTCCCAAACACAGATCTTGTTCACCGGCCGCTCGCCTGATTTTGAGTTCTTTGGTATACTCATTTAGCTTTAGCCTATTGGCTAGCGAGAGGGCACGCTAAACGCTAACATTATACCCTTCAGACTGAAAGCAAACAGCAACAGCATGCTGGGTGTGTAGGACCACCTTATGTAAGCGCCGTCGAAGGTTTGGGAAGTTAACTAGGAGGTGGCCTAACGTAGTCAGTTTCCTTACCGTAGGAGCGGAAAACCCAGGCGGATTACGCTTCGTCGCAAACATCGCATACCACTGTAGTGAGTCCAACGTGCATGTTGGAAGTGCAGCAGTGAATTGCACTGCAGTACAGAATAGTACACTGTTCTCCAGGAAATAGCACTTCGACTGGGTTCATTTAACCCAATAGTATTTGAATTTACATGAAGAGCAGCCGGCATAGTTGCACGCAGTCATACTTCACGAACGTTGTCAGATGACGCTGAAGTAACCGTAGCCTACGCCTTATGCTTTAATTTGTTTGCCATCATTTCTCACTCCTTTTGCATTGATCTGAAGAGTGCGGGCAGTTCTGTTACGCTACTTTTCGTCCTTCCGGCAAAGAAACCCGTGGCTCTACGTGGATGCCCGCCCCCACGACCTGCAACCCGGAAGACAGGGTGAGGTATTTAGTGTAGACAACGCTGCAGTTGTAGTAGCACGCGATGGGGACATCTGGGGTTTTTACCCGCTGTCTGCACAACCTTAGATGAGGCTGAACGAATTTCAGCACCAGTAAGTGTTTTCAGCTCAGGTGCATGCAGCTTGCGCGTTTGCGCTTGGTTTCCATCTTTCCGATGTCACCCGATGAAGCTATACAAACCTCGACCAGGTGGAATCGATTATCACCCCAAGCGGTGGATTCCTGAACTACAACGCCCAAAACGTGTTGTCGACACCAACGGTGAAGGGGTTCGAACACCGATTTGGCGCCATTAGCCTTCATTTTTTAACTTTCTCATACATAGAAGCTAACTCGCCTTATTAAATTATTAAGTATATTAACTTTTGTTTCGTAACGCTCTTATTGCTTACGGACTTCTGATGCGGCAGGGACCGCCAGATTAGGTCGCTTGAGTATTAATTTGTTGACCATGGTGTGATCCAAGCGTGCCGATCTGGCTTTTCTAGATTCTAATTTTCGCGGACGAAAAATACAATTGACCAACGACGCGCCACGAAAGGATCATTTACCGAAACTTATCTCACTTTTCCAATCCTAGTTGCATTTGAACTTGAACTGGAAACAGTTAGACTAATAACATCACCAGTGAAGTTAGCCAGCATTTGCTCTTAGAAGGTTTACTTACTGAGCGCTGATCGACATGATATTCCATAAAACAAAAGCGTAAGATTGTGCCGGTACGCAAGTAGGGAATTGGAGACGCTTGCCAACTTTAGTTGCTCGAATAAACCTATGTATTATTAACGAGGTATTATCAGTTAAGTTCACTGCGCATAGTGTTTGTACAAACAGGAAGATGAAATGAACATAAAGATAAGCGTGCATGCGAATTCCTTTTGCTGCTGGGTGGCCTCTGGGTTACCAGTCAGTAATTGAGCAAAGTAAGGAACGTGATAAATATGTGACAGTAACGAAGATGGAAGCGATTGTACCCAACGGGTATTATGTAGGCGAAAAAATAGAAAGCGAATCAACAAGAGCGAGGTGCGGTGCAGCAAGTTACTCGCCAAAACGCTTCTTGGCAACAGAAGTGCCATAAGTAACACAAGTGGATATTTTTAGTGTAAAGCAACTATAAAATCTAGCGCCACAACAGAAAACTGAAAGTGTATATTTTCAGGTACACTACAAGATCCTCACAGACGGCCGAAGGGTGGATGCCTTCGGTGCATCACTTAGTAGGGGAATACGGAAGCTGAGGATTTGTGCAAATAATAGCATTGGCTTGAACACGGGCTTCCAAGATGGGGTGGAGAGCGGAGATCGCAGGGCCCATGGTTACTTTATTTATTTGTTATGATGATTGTGTGCACCAGAGCGCATCGTTCGTAGGCCGTGGGTGCAAGATGATCGGACTTCAAGAACTCTGGCTAGCCCAGTAAAAGCCAACAGGACATTCTCTTCGTCGCAGACCCAAGAGCGCGCTTGGAAGGTGTCACTTCCCGTATCGCGCTGCAGTCCACGGTCCTCGTCCCAGGAAGAAATTCAGGTTTCATCGTCGGCAACACGTAGTCAGGCATTTGGAGACCAATCCGGTCGTGGTTGTCTTCAGCCTGGGGCGACTGGTTGTTCCTTAGGTCAGCAAGGGGCCCTGAGCCGCTTGGCGGGTCCTCAAAGGTTGCCTTGGCAGCAACGGTGGTTAGGTTGCTGGAAGGTAGAATTCAGAGGGGTTGGCAAATGTCAGAGAAAGTGACTTGATGTCAAACGAGGAATATAGCGTGCATGAAAAAGGCAGACAAACATTCTAGGTATTCCAATTATTTCGCAGCGATCGTGGCTGTGTTACCGCCTTCCAGCAGGTAATGCATTGTGAGAGACCTTTGTTATGATTAGTGCCCCGTGTATCTACGCTATATTCATAACCGACTAAATTGTTTGTACCTTCACTGTGCGTAAGTAATATGCGGTGTTCCCCACGTACGACTAGAGCAACTTCCTGAACTCACTCGTATTGTCTTCGAGGTGCGGGATGTTAAGGTAAAAATTCTGTGCGCAGGATAATTATTGCGCATTAGTTGCTTGAACGTGTGTCTCACACTGAAGCATTACCAGCAAATGCCACTCAGTATAATATTGCTCCTGATACAATGGGTTGAAAATAAAAAAGCCCATGCCAAATATCTGATACAGCCAATGGTAAAAGAAACTAAGATAATATGTGATTAAAACAGATACGTAATGCACAATTGCCCTGGTACACCCTGGTTAATTTTTAGTGTTTTGATGCATTCGCCTAGTGTCTTAGATTGCGATGCGCAATTTTACTCGCGAAGTCGGTTGGGTTGGAAGTCAGCCTCTGCCATTAGGGTCACTATGGTTGTCATTGAAGTGAAGGGTTACGGTTTGTCTCTCTCTTATTGCTGCACTCTACGACAGACGGTTTCGTCTTTGTTTAGACCCATAAGGTAGAGACAGCCGAGCTAGGATTAGAACTCGGCGCATACTGCTCGCCGGCTAACGCCATGGTCACTAGGCCTTTGAGCTCTGCGCGCAGCTTTTGACCCAGCGGTTAGAGGTAGCTTTTTGTGTTTGAAGCACCCGCCGTGTGCCTCAGATCGCGACACTTAACCTCAATCGTGGTGCCCGTTGATTATAAAGCCAGCTTCTGCCAACATGGCCAATAGGACAGTCACCGAAGTAGGGTTTTCGGGTAGCTCTCACTTATCATTGCACTTCTCGAACGACCGCTTCGTCTTTGTTTAGACTCATCAGTTATTGATAGCAGATCTGGGGATGGAACTCAGCACCAGTGCTGGGCGACTGTCACCGTTATACTAGGCCAGTTTACTTCGCGAGCATTGGCTAACACAGCGGGTAGAGATAGAGGTTTCATATATGAGCCACCGTATTGTGTCATAGATTGCGATATGCGAGCGATTACGTCGAGTCAGTTAATTTTAACTCAGCCTCTGCCTATATGAGCACTGGGACCGTCACTGAATGAAAGGAAATCGGTGCGGCTCACTTCCGTCACTGCGCTGCACGACCAAATTTTCGTTTATATTTAGACTCATGCGGTAGAGATAGTTGTTTTGAAAACATAAATAGTCGCATAGTTCTTAGCGGCAATCGATACGATCGCTACGTCATTTAGCTCCGTCAGCCTTGTTTGACACAGCGGTTAAAAGAACATTTTACGGTTTTGGAGCACTAACCGTATGTCTTGCATTGCGACGCAATCTGTCACGTAGGGTCGGTTAACTTTCAAGTCCGCTTCTGCCAAAATGGTCAAAAGAACGGTGACCGAAGTGGAGGAATGCGGCTCTTACATATATCTGCCCTCCACAACCGATCATTTCTTGTTGGGTTAGATATATCAGGTAGAGCTAGCCAAGCTTGGATTGAAACCAGTAGTTTAGAAATATGCGGCTATTGCCAAGAATAATAAGCTAGTGAGATGCATTAACAGTGTTTTACACAGCGGTTAGATGTGGATTTTCTGGTTCTGGAAATCCTATCGGGTTTCGTGGATTGTAACGCGCAGTCTCACTCGTGGATTCGGTTAAATTTGAGGACAGCCTCTGCTAAAAGGGAAACAGGCACCACCACCGCAGTGGAGGTTTTCGGTGTGGTTATCGCGCACTCCTGCACCTCACAACCGATTATTTCGTATTTGTTTACTCTAAATGTTAGAAATAGCTTGGCGCATATTGCTTGGATGCAAGTGCAAAGAACACTATGATATTGGCTTTCAAACATTGTTACGCACATTGGTTAGAAGGCTGGCTAGCCGAACAACCTCCTCTTGGTTCCAGCTGGGTGGTTCGGGTTTAACCCGTTCCAGCAAATAGTTCGGCGGCAGTGTTCCAGAACGTGGTGGGTTTTCGCCTGGCAAGCGTTGTCCCTATAAAAAGCCACAAATGTCTGTTTAACAACACTGCGACGTGGCGGATGTGACTCGCCACAAAATAAAGTCACTGGCCCGTGAATATCCGGAAACTGCTATCCAACCCACAGACATCAATCGCTTATGTTCACATTCCTGAGGATAACAAACAGTCAAAAATGCTCCGGCATATTCAACGACACAAACTACATTCATACAAAATTACATACGTATATACACTCATACACTTACATACACTGTTATGCCAAATATGTACTTTTTGTACTCTTTTGATCACACTATGTTAGCTAAGCATGATCATGCCTGTAAAGGTGTGCCTCGCCTTGTCGAGAATAAACGTTTATTTATTTATTTAAGATTTTCGATTTTCGGAGCATCCGCCGTGTGTCTAAGATTACGACTACTAATCTCACATTTGGCGTCAGTAGTATGTGAAGAAAGACACTGCTATTACGGCCACTGGGACCGTCACGTAAGTGCAGGGTTTGGATGTAGCTTTTTCCCATTCCTGCACTCCATTAAGGACAATTTCCGTTTTGTTACCACTCGTCAGGTAGAGAGCCAAGCTGGGATGGCAACCCAGCACCTGGTGTCCTAAGGATATGGCAATGATCACAAGGACATTACAATACGTGAGCTGTGTATGACACAGCGTTTAGATATAGATTTTTGGGTGTTGCAGCACCCGCCGTGTGTCTCGGATTGCGACACGAAACCTCACTCGTAACCTCGATTGACTTTAAAGTCCGCCTCTGCCAAGAGGCTAAATGGAAAGTTACAGAAGTGGACAATTGCGATGTGGCTCTCACCCATTCCAGCACTTCACAACCGACGTTTTACATTCGCTTAGAATCATCAGGCAGATACAGCCTAGTTGGAAGTGAAAATAGTTGCAAAGCTTTTGGTGGAAATCGTAAAAAAAGCCATACATTAAGCTCAGCCATCAATGTTTAACAAAGCAATTAGAAATAGCTTTCCGGGGTTTGGAGCAGCTTTCGTGTGTCGTGGATGGCAACATGCGTTCTCACTTGTGGCACTTTTTGAATATGAACTGAGCCTTGGTCCATATTGTTACTAGGACCGGCACCAACTTTGACGGTTTGGTTATGGTTATTTCTGCCCCCGGCATTCAAAGACGGACGGCTTCGTCTTGGACAAAGCTACCAAAAAATGGTTAGCAGGGCTGGAAGTAAAATTAGGCTTATTTTGCATTACGACTATCGCAATGATCATCGGGTCCTTGAGCCACGTGAGTAGTGTTTGACACGGCGTGTAGAACTAGCTTTTCTTGTTTTCGTATACCCGCCATTTGTGCTGGATTGCGACACGCAATCATACTCGTAGAGTTGGTTGAAATCTATGTCAGCCGTTTCTAGAAATTTTAATGAGACCGTCACTGAAGAGGCAAGCCAATATTATCTTCTGCCGATTCGGTCACTGGGACTCTCACCAAAGTGTGGGTTTTTAATGTGGATCTCCCCATTAACCACCATCCAAAACGGACGATTTCGTCATTGCTCTAAATGAATCAGGTAGAAATAGCTGAGATAGAAGTTGAACTCGGTTCGTAAATCTCGGCGGCTGACGATGTGAACTTTATGCCATTGATCGCCGCGAGAATTATTTGCCGCAGCGGATAGAAGTAGATTTTCGGGATTTGGCAAACCTTTCGTGCATCTTGAATAGCGAAAAGCAATCCTACTCATGGCTACCGTTGAATTTGAAGTCAGCCTCTGCCAAGGTTCTTGCTCTGCCAGGTACCGAAATGAAGCATTTGTGTGTGGCCTTGTCCTATTCATGCAAACTACTACCAAGTTTTAGGCTTTATTTAAATTAAGCAGGTAGGGATACTAATGTGAGAGAAAACTCAACGCATATTGCTTGTCGCCCTTCGCATGGCATTAAACATTTTGGCTTCGCTAGCAGTGTATGACACAGCGGTCAAAGTAAACTTTCTGGTTTTGGAGCATGTGCTGTGTTTCTTGGATATCGGCAAGCAATCTTAAACCTGGTATCGGTTTAATTTGGAGTCAGCGTTTGCTGATACGGTCGATGGGAACAACAAAGAAATGGAGGTTTCCGGTGTGGTATCTATCCGTTCCTGGACTCCAGACAGAAGGTTTTGTCCTTGTTGACTTATTAGGTAATGATAGCGCAGCTGGAAGTGGAGCTGAGCACATAGTGCTTGGAGACTAGCAACTTGCTCACTGGACGGGTACGTTTTGCGTGAAGTTATAGTAACTGCAATTAGAAATATATATTTCTGTTTTCGAGCCCCCGCCGTTTGAATTGCATTGCGAATCGCAAACTTACTTGTAGAGTCGGTTGAACTTAAAGGCCAACTCTGCAAATATATCCCATGGGACTTTTACTGAAGTGGAGAGAATCGGTGAAGCACATAACAATCGCTGCACTTAACAAACAACAGTTCCGAAGTGCGTAATAGATTGCGACAGGCCACCTCTTTCTGGCGTCGGTTGAAACCAAAGTCAGCATTTGCTCAAATGATCACTGGAAACTACATAGATTTGAAAGGTTACTTTCTACCATCCACGCGCTGCAAGACCGACGTTTTTTTAAGAAAAACAGGCTGAAGCAAAAAATTGTTTTCAATTATTCATCTACAGGCCGGTACAATCATATAACGTTAAATTACAAAGGAATGGATAGTGATTGGCACGGGGGTTGTTCTGAAATGACTCGGTCAATAATTAGACAGCGAAACTTTCCACGCAACAGTTGCATCATAGCAAACGGATCCTGTGTTTTCTTTGCTTAACGGCGCAACGCTCTGCATCCAAGGTATACGGTAGCAACCAACCTATAGGGCTTTGCTTTCGATGAATAGTCAAAAGACACTTTTAGCATAATAATTGTTACACATTGTACATAATAGGTTTCCTTTAAATGTTAGACCATAGGACGTAAATAATGCTTGTTTCCACGTCTGTTCTTTGCGGTCCTGTTTGTCTCTCACCTTACCTTTCTCCGAGGTCTGGAACTTCTTGGAGATCTGGGATCGGAATGTGAAAGAGCTTGTGCCTGGGACAGGACATAGAAACCCCCAAGGACCTACATAGAACACGGCTGTACAACAAGTGGATAAAAATGCACTCACTACCATGACCGTCGTCCAGTAATGGTAGCTGGACATGACGCCTTTATGCTCCTGCGAAGTATACATAACCCTTTAAATTCTAGAAGCAAGAAACGAAAGTGTTGCTCACCTGGACACGAAGATGACGAAGGTCTAACCCTCCCTAGGCCTCAGCCATTATGGCCGCCGCGAGCAAAAATAACCTGTTCAGCTAACAGAGGAAATTAGAAGGCAATTGACGGCGGTTAACCGAGTGTTAAATCAGTCGACCAGCTGCTCTGCCAGTTTTACATTAGTGTACAAACGGATTTCTGACAGTGTTTCAGGACGTGGTGGGTTCTCGCCTGGCAAGCGTTCTCCCTATAAAAAGCCACAAGTGTCCGCTTAACAACACTGCGACGGGGCGGATGTGACTCGCCACGGAATAAAGTCACTGCCCACAACTACATACTGGCAAGCCGACCTAAATCCTAATGTAATATTTTCCTGACAAGTTTTCTCTACAAACGGAATGCCCAGCCTGTTTACAATACGCTCACTATAACCCAACTTGTCGTCATGTTTTGACGAATTTATACCTCAAGATTAATTTCACAATTTCCAAAGCTTGGACAACTTTCGGCTTAGTGCCGATTACATATATAGCAACGTGTTTGTTGCGAAACATAAATTGCTTGTAAACGTTGATCATCCTGCTCAGGTGTGTCTCGGAAATTCGAGAATATACTATTTATTTATTTATTTAAAAAGTTTGCCGCTCTCTCATGCACACAGGTCGATGGAGGGTTACGTAATCACATGGCCTGACCCGGTATCTGGGTGACGGCTAGGCTGATATATGTTCGGCCAGGGCAGGTGTGGAGATTGAACAAACCTTTACTGCGAGGACAGCGGGGGTTGGAATATGCGGATCGCATTGGCCTTCGCAGTGGCGAGCATCCTTAACCGCGTACCTTTCGGTTTGAGCATTGGAACCTGATAAATCAAAGTAAAAGCTTTCGGGAGGTTAACCTGGTGACCAGGTTCAAAAAGATGAGATAAGATACCGCTTGTAAGTACTCCGGTGACCCCGTTCAATAACCGTCTAGGGCTATGTTCCTTAATGCGACGTGACAGCTGACGAGCCGTCCGACCAATGTATGTTACCCCACAAGTGCACTCAAATCGGTAGATAACGTAAGAAAAGGGTCAGCTTCGGCAGTCTGTCCTTGTTGCACACAGGAATTAGCTGATTCGTGGCGAAGGTGCACCGTAACTCTGCAGCCGAAAACGTGTTCCTTATCGATTGCGTCAGTTTCCTTGTTTAGACCTCAATAATTGTAGCACCTTTAAACTCAAGGCGGATGAAGAGGGCCTTTTGCGCGACTATGTCCTTAACGACCGGTGTTATTTTTGGCTGCATGTTGCGCTGAACGAACCATTCTGGATAGCTATTTTCACGCAAAGTGTTTTGGATGGATTTCATCACATCCTCCAGGGCGTCCTCAGAACATATCTTTCTCGCGCTTGAGGTGAGACAATGTACTAAGTTACGCTTGTGTTTAAGCGGTGCAAAACTACTGAAATTTGTATACTGACCTGTCCACGTCTTCCTTCTGTTTGTCTTCCTTAATATGGAACCGTCAGTTCGTCTACTAAGGTGTACATCCAGAAATGATAGTTGGCCATCTTGCTCAAGTTCGTAGGTGAATTTAATCGTCGGGTGAGCAACATCAAACTCTGCCAATATATCCTCCAGATAGATATCTTTATGGGTTATGCAGAAAATGTCATCCGTATACCGATAGTAATGGTCGAAACAATCTATAAGTGGCCACAGTGATTCAGTTTCTAGTTTGGTAAGAAAAATAGCTGCCAGCACTGTTCCAAATGGGGACCCCATTGCGACCCCATCATTCTACCGATAATATATTCCGTCGAAAAGAAATAGAATTTTGTAGGTGCATCTCAGAAGTAATTCTTTCAGGCTTGTTAAGGGTATAGCTAAATGAATGCTGTTATCATGCACATAGTTGCATAGATATTCTATTGTCTCTAGTAGCGGAACATTCGTGAATAAAGAAGCTACGTCAAGTGAGAACATCTTCTCCTTCAGGTTCCCATCTCCAATGTGCTCTACGAGTGTAAAACTATCCCGAACACTATGTTTGGCAATTCGTTTTCTTATCGGCTCCAGTAATTCTGCCCACCACTGGGCTGTTGGATTACATGCGGAGTTTGTCATGGACAATATTGGGCGTAGAGATACACCATCACTGTGAACATTTGGCAGTCCATACATTCGCGGGATAAATGTTCCAACCGGCTTCAGACTTTCAAACTGACTACTATATATAAAACCGCGGGAACATAGGTCTTTCAGGCAATTCGTCAGGTTTTGTTCCTTTTTGACTGTTTGTACCTTCTCACCTAGTTTTACCCAAAACGTTGTTTCGTCTCGGAGGATCAGGTTTAGTTTCAAAATGTAATCACTTCTATCCATTAGAACCACACCACTTCCTTTAACTTGCTTGCAGATGACTATATCTTTATTGTTTTGTAACACTCTTAGTTATCTCTTTCTTTTATCCTAAAAGTAACGAACGTCAGTTAGATACCGAGACACAATTTGAAAACCTGTTAGCACAAACAAAAGATTTAGTCGCGCTATCAACCGATGCTTTAGAAGGCTTCAAGTTCCCATTTGTCAATTGCTGTTACCAATATTGAAACTACCAGGTGAAAACGACGCGGCCTTACTACACGTAAACATTCGAACTGCCTGAGAGGGTTACAAAACAATAAAGATATAGTCATCTGCAAGCAAGTTATGGGAAGTGGTGTGGTTCTAATGGATAGAAGTGATTACATTTTGAAACTAAACCTGATCCTCCGAGACGAAACAACGTTTTGGGTAAAACTAGGTGAGAAGGTACAAACAGTCAAAAAGGAACAAAACCTGACGAATTGCCTGAAAGATCTATGTTCCCGCGGTTTTATATATAGTAGTCAGTTTGAAAGTCTGAAGCCGGTTGGAACATTTATCCCGCGAATGTATGGACTGCCAAAAGTTCACAGTGATGGTGTATCTCTACGCCCAATATTGTCCATGACAAACTCCGCATGTCATCCAACAGCCCAGTGGTGGGCAGAATTACTGGAGCCGATAAGAAAACGAATTGCCAAACATAGTGTTCGGGATAGTTTTACACTCGTAGAGCACATTGGAGATGGGAACCTGAAGGAGAAGATATTCTCACTTGACGTAGCTTCTTTATTCACGAATGTTCCGCTACTAGAGACAATAGAATATCTATGCAACTATGTGCATGATAACAGCATTCATTTAGCTATACCCTTACTAAGCCTGAAAGAATTACTTCTGAGATGCACCTACAAAATTCTGTTTCTTTTCGACGGAATATATTATCGGTAGAATGATGGGGTCGCAATGGGGTCCCCATTTGGACCAGTGCTGGCAGCTATTTTTCTTACCAAACTAGAAACTGAATCACTGTGGCCACTTATAGATTGTTTCGACCATTACTATCGGTATACGGATGACATTTTCTGCATAACCCATAAAGATATCTATCTGGAGGATATATTGGCAGAGTTTGATGTTGCTCACCCGACGATTAAATTCACCTACGAACTTGAGCAAGATGGCCAACTATCATTTCTGGATGTCCACCTTAGTAGACGAACTGACGGCTCCATATTAAGGAAGACAAACAGAAAGAAGACGTGGACAGGTCAGTATACAAATTTCAGTAGTTTTGCACCGCTTAAACACAAGCGTAACTTAGTACATTGTCTCACCTCAAGGGCGAGAAAGATATGTTCTGAGGACGCCCTGGAGGATGTGATGAAATCCATCCAAAACACTTTGCTTGAAAATAGTTATCCAGAAAGATTCATTCAGCGCAACATGCAGCCAAAAATAACACCGGTCGTTAAGGACATAGTCGCGCAAAAGGCCCTCTTCATCCGCCTTGAGTTTAAAGGTGATACAATTATTGAGGTCTTAACAAGGAAAGTGACGCAATCGATAAAGAACACCTTTTCGGCTGCAGAGTTACAGTGCACCTTTGCCACGAAGCAGCTAATTCCTGTGTGCAACAAGGACAGACTGCCGAAGCTGACCCTTTTCTTACGTTATCTACCGATTTGAGTGCACTTGTGGGGTAACATACATTGGTCGGACGGCTCGTCAGCTGTCACGTCGCATTAAGGAACATAGCCCTAGACGGTTATTGAACGGGGTCACCGGAGTACTTACAAGCGGTATCTTATCTCATCTTTTTGAATCTGGTCACCAGGTTAACCTCCCGAATGCTTTTACTGTGATTTATCAGGTTCCAATGCTCAAACCGAAAGGTACGCGGTTAAGGATGCTCGCCACTGCGAAGGCCATTGCGATCCGCATATTCCAACCCCCGCTGTCCTCGCAGAAAAGGTTTGTGCAATCTCCATACCTGCCCTGGCCGAACAACCATCAGCCTAGCCGTCACCCAGATACCGGGTCAGGCCATGTGATTACGTAACCCTCCATCGATCTGTGTGCATGAGAGAGCGGCGAACTATTCGTTGTCTAATTGTTGACCGGGTCATTTCGGAACAACTCCCCGAGCCAATCACTATCCACCCCTTTGTAATTTAACGTTATATGATTGTACCGGCCTGTAGATGAATAATTAAAAACGATTTTTGCCTCAGACTGATGTTCTTGATGGATCACTGAGAATGTTCTATGTGAGAAAACTGACGGCTTTTTGTTTAGACACATGACATAGTGCTATCCCAGGTAAGTTTAAAAATCAACGCATAGTGAAAGCTGAAAATGCCAGGATGAACTTAATAAATGTTAAGCAATAAATAAATAAATAAACTTTTGTTCTTGGCTATGCAAGGCATGCTCGTGAGAGCAAGATTATGTAAGTGCAATCATGCAGACATATCAGGGAAACTGTAACAGTGAAAATCGGAGATTGTTCAGACATTCCTATTTAAAGTTGTACAAATAGAACAGAAATAAAATGAAGAAATTCCATTGTCGTGCGTTCAGGCACGTTCGTTTGGGCACAGTCCGTCTGCCATAAAGTGCAGTAAAATTTCAGGCAGAAATAGATCAACATCTAGAACTGATCAATTATAAAAGCGCTGGCGAAAAACACGCTTAATCGCGATTACAAGATACGCTGGGAGCATGTGAGTGTAGCGTAAAGAACAAAGGTGAATGAGCCGAAAAATACGTGACGAGTTAGTATGCAGATAAAAGTTTTGGGGTTGTATCAAGCTCGGTTGTATGTAGTCATGGTCAGCTTGTCATTGTGAGCTTATTGGCTTAACTTTATTCATTGCAGGTTCACCTCCGCCACGTCGCAGTGTCGTTAAACAGGCTTTTGTGGTCTTTTGTAGAGAGAGCGCTTGCCAATCGAGACCCATCACGTCCTTGGACACTGCCATCGATGCATACGTACGACAAACTGCAATTCGCACTGCTTCCTAGTGACCGTGTATTGGTTTTGTTAGTCGCAGTCAGGATACCTCCATAATGTTTGCTGACTGATGCATGATGGGTGCAGGACTGTATCATCCATGGGTCCTGTCACTTCCTGACGGAATAACGCGGCCCGTACGGTAGGTATACTTTAAACAAACATGCTGATATGTTTTGTATTTGTCTTCGGTAGAACCGCGTAATGTCACCGAGGGTATCCAGTAATATCCAGCAATATGCTGTTGAAGCAATTATTAGAAGGAGAATGAACAAACGCAATCGCTGAGGCCCGAAATAGCTGTAGGTTTTTTCGAACAATGAACCGAAATCTTCCCAGTGTAAGTTCTGTTGATTGGAAACAATGGCAGCCACGACCACATGTACGGTAAAAGTAGTGTTGGCTGCTCCAGATGCGGCAAGTGGAAATAATGTCAGTAGAGTAAACGGCCGAACCCATTTGTTCTTTCCACAGGGAAGGTATTGTGTTGGGATATTTTCAAATTAGGTGCATAGCACAGGCAGGAAAATCTGCCCTCCCGTTAGATGAAATGTCCGAGTTGACATCAAACGTAAGCAAGTGAACCCCGAATAAGCATTATGTGAAGAGGAAGTAAGCTGAACCCATTTGTTCAAGCCTCAACATAGTGGCATCCATCCAAGATAAATAAATGTTTTGTCCATCCGGTAAGTAACAAGGCAGCGTAATGCTTATCTGACCATTTCCAGATAATGGAATATTGTGCTTCGTTGAATGGTTGAGGTTAAGGCAACTTATGTATCCTCCGTTTCTGGCCACCGGTTCTGTGGAGATCTCGGAGAAAATGACAAACAACATAGGCAGCCACACAAACAGACTACAACGATGCATCCGGAACTCGGAGAAAATGATCAACCGCACAAGTGCTTTCACTAATGAACCTCCATTATATGCGTAATTATGTCTTAAGTACATGTGTTTCATACAAATTTTGGCTAGCGGTACGGTGAACGGTAAAGCCTCAGTGGACTGCGCGATATAAATAAATAAATAAATGGTATATTCTCTGCAAAATGAGACACGCAACTAAAGGAATGCGAAAGGCCGATCCGAAGGGTTTGGATTAGTTGGTGGATTGCGATTAGGTCGTTGAATTACGTAGGGATGACTAATGATGAGGATCAAGGTTAGAAATGAAATAAGCTTTGCTAAGAAAGCATGGGCGAGTTTAGCAAAGTTCTCGGGGGAGCAATGTTTCGGGTATGAAGCACTTAGCTCACATACGCCTCAGTAGTATGGATGTCGTCAGAAAGCACAAATACGTTTAGAAAAAAATAGATTAAGGCAAAGCACGAGATGGTCATCCAGTTAAAGAGCAATCAAAGACTAAGATAAGGAAAAGGCAGAGTAGGTTTGAGAAAAGCTTCTGTTGAAATTATGGAAAAGCCAACGTATTTTTCCAGGAAGGAAGCGGAATGTTAAAAAAGACGAAGCAGGTAAGGTAACGTCTTATAAACCTGAGTGAATTTGGGGAGCAAGAAACCGATCAAGCGAGACTGGAGTGGTCAACGCGTTGGGATTAGAGCTTACAATAAAGGAAAGCTAAAAGGCTAGAACAATAAAGAGTGAACAAAGCAAGCAGACCCAACGTAGGTAAAACGTAAACCTAAGGCTGCAGAAGCTGTACCGATGAAGTCTCAGTTGGTAAACAGTAGTAAGAGAAAAACTGACAGGCCAAGTAAGGTTACACCACGGTAGGGTAGTAAAGCTGGCGTGAAATTGAAAGAAGGAATAAAAACAGAAAGCGAAAGAAGAAATGGTAAGGGTCGCGGAGTGTATGGATTATTAATAAAACATGAGGTAGCCAACAAGGATTTCCAGGTAATGTAAACAAAACGTTGTGTAACCGAACCAAGATTATTAACCATAAACTACCCGTAGTGAAATCGGATAATACGCGGCCCAACAGGCGAGAATGGATTAGTCGGCGCAAAAGAATAGCACGTACAAACAAAGCCAGGAAGAAGGGCTGTAACAATAGAGAATGAACGTGTCTAGCAGTTACTCTGGTTATGGGAACAAGGGAGCTGAGACTGCATAGCGTATGCCGCTTAGGTCTAGGTAGCATAGGAGCAGTCATAGAGAAAGAAAATGGTCAGTGGGACTAGATCAACGCAGGGCAGTGCGATCCGGCACGATGACACCTTCGTGCTTTGCGAATCTGAAAAGCATGCAGAACAGTTGCTGAGGACCTTTAATGATGCACATGATAATCTACGCTTCACCTGTGAGCACGAAAATAAAAACAGTTTACCTTTCTTGGATGTAGAAGTCATCCGCAATTCGGACGGCTCATGTAGCAGAAAGGTACACGGAAAGCATACGTGGACTGGACAGTACACTAACTTTCACAGCGCGGTGCCTTTACAGCAAATGAGGAGTTTAATCCGATCTCTTGCCTTTAGGGCGCGCAGTATTTGCACCCCGGATACCGTCAACGAAGAGCTACAGAGAATCAGCGACGCCCTTCGTGAGAATGGTTATCCCGATAAGTTTAACATGAAGCATATGAAAGAACGCAAGCGAAAGCCACCTAGAAGCATTGCTCCCAAGAAAGAGCTGTTCACGCATTTACCTTTTAAGGGCGATAGTGCAGCTGATATCCTATCTCGATGTTTGAAAGATGCTGTTGAGAAAACTTATTTCGCAACCCGCTTAAGAATTGTTTACCACAACAAACCATTGCTTGCAAAACCCTTGAGATAGTCTGCCATCGTTGACCCGTTCAATGCTCGTTTATCAGTACTCGTGCTCTTGTGGTGCACGATACGTGCGTCGCACAACGAGACGTCTATCCCAGAGGATTCGCGAGCACATCCCGGCGTGGTTTTACAAAGGCGAAATGAGGGCCCCAGACAGCTCAATCATGTCGCTCCTCCACGAAAGTGGCCATACTGCATCTGAGAATGACTTTATAGTCATCTATTCACTACCTGAACGCTTGTCACAAGGCTTCCGAAAGCAAATCTTTTCTATCGCCGAGGCTATTTACATCCATCATCTGAAGCCGGAATTATGCGTACACGAACGATTCATACTGCCGATACTGCTACCTTGGCCGACTGACATGGTTACTTAACTACCCTTTGTGACCTTAGCTATTTACTTTAGGCCCTGAAGCTAGTACTAATTTCCTTTGATCCACTTTCCCTACTATCTGTAGCCACCTTTAGTCATCGATCTTGACCTTTCAAACACCTTAGAAAGCAATCCCAGCCCGATTTGACGCTTACCCCACATAATCCGTGTCATGTAAAAGTTTGGGTCTGACGAGATTTCACCGAAAAGATATCTTAACCCTGAACTGTTTTCTGGTCTTGATTCATCTGATTACAATGGGAATATTTGCTGTGTTGAAAATCAGCATTGCCCGTGGTTCGTTGAAGAACTGAAAACAGAGCGCGATAAAAAAATGAGAACGGTTAATTGAAGAAAGGTGGGAAAAGCCCACGAGGCAATCCAGGTAACGTAATCGGTTAGTTGAGCCAGCCTAACTGATAAAGACACCGTCTCCGATGTCTGAATGGATCCGAAGATCAGGATGCCGGTCTAGCAGACTGGATTATTCGGCTGGTTTGGATAAGGACATAAAGTAAAGTTGAGGTAAGAGCAAACAATGAATGGTGGGCAAATCTATCAGGCTCTAGATGTAAGGAAAACCTAGCGCTGAGCCTGCAGAGCCGATAATGCTTGAGTTACCGATGTAAAGGAGCAATAGAAGGGCCAGGTGAGACAAGCTCAAGGCAGGGCATTAAAGCTGGCCGTTCGATTGTAAACGAGATGAAAACACAAAGCGCTAGAAGCAAGAAAAGTTGAGGTTCGAGATACGAATGGTTTATGGTTAAAGTGTGGAAAAGCCCACATGGATACCAAGTAAGGTAAACAGAGTCATTAGGTCGGCCGAACCAAGCGTGGTAATATGAAAAAAGCTATAACATGAAAAGCAAACCCGTCAAGCGGGCTCTAGAAGCATTGGAAACATAGCTTTGAGCCTGTAGAGCGAATGCCGCTTAATTCTAGGTAGCGTGGAAGCAGTCAGAGGGAAACGGACTGATCAAGTAAGACTAGATCCACAACAGGGCTGTGTGAGCTAGTCCTCGGACAGAAGAAAGATTGGGAACATAGATCGTGATAAGAAAAGTTTAAGAACTGGAGGAGAAAAGTTTATTGATAAAGCGTAGAGGAGCGCACGAGGATTTTGTGGTGATGTTAGCAAAAGGTTGTGTCAGCCGAACCAAGATTTTTAACTTCAAAGAACTCTTAGTGAAATCGGCTAACAAGTGGCCGATCAGGCGTGAGGTATTAGCCGGCGCATAGGAATAGCACGTAGAATAAAGGCATGAAAGTGGCTGTAATGATAGAAGGTGAACGAGTCTAGCAGCCTTTAGGGTTAGGGATACAAAAACGTTGAGACTGCGTAGCGTATACCGCTTAAGTCTGGGTCGCATAGGAGCAGTCAGAGAGAAAGAAACTGATCAGTGGGACTAGATCATCGCAGGCCACTGAGATCTGGGACTCCAGTTAAAGAAGCATTGAAAACGAATGCGATACAAAGTAATTTAGGGTCAGGATGAGAAAAGTTTATTGACGAAAGGTGGGAAAAGCCCACGATACTATCCAGATAGTGTAAAGGGATAGTGTAGTCAACCGAACCAAGCGAGGTGACGTCTCAGAAGTCTGAATGAGTCCGGAGAGCAGGATGTCGATCGGGTAAGACTTGATTAGTCGGCGCGTTTGCACAAGCACATATAGCAAAGGGGAGAAAGGAGCTAACAACAAATGGTGAGCAAGTCTAACAGGCTCTACCTTTATGGGACACATCTTGTTTAGTCTGCGGAGAGTATACCGCGTAAGTCTCAGTGGCATAGGAGCAGACAGAGAGAAACGGACTGGTCCGGTTAGACGAGATCCCGGCTGGCCAGTAAGGCCGGCCGTCCGATTGAAAAAGGAATGAAAACAGAAAGCAAAAGAAGCAAATGTTAGGTTCTGGATAAGAAGGGTTTATTTGTGGAGTGCAGAATTTTACGTGCCTTTCCACATAATGTTAACAGAACCATGATATCAGCCGAACCAAGAGAATTTATGTCTCAGAAGTCCAAATGTATTCGTTGAGTATGAGGCCGACTAAGTGGGACTGGAGTATTAGGCGTTTTTAAGTTATAGCGTAAAATGAATGTAAGCAAAATGCTATAGCGCTAACAAGGGAACAAGTCTAACAGTCCCTCAGCGTAGGTGTAAGCGAGTTAAGTCTGCTGAGCCTGCACCGTTTAAATCTCGGTAGCATGGAAGCAGTCAGAGAGAAACAGACTATTCACGTGAGACAAGATCACGGCAGATACTTAAAGATAGTCATTCATTTGAAAAAGTAATGAAAACAGAAAGCGAAATAAACAAATGTTAGGTTCTAGGTCAGATGGGTTTGTAGGTAAAGAGTGGTGAGTCCCGCGTGCCCCTCCACTTAATGTAAACAGAATCAGTACGTTATTGGTCATAGCGAGCCGTATCTGTCAAAGTGGTTAGAGGTATATTTGCTCGAATGGAACACCTGCTTTGTGTCGCGTATTCCGACAAACAATCTCTCTCTTGGCGTAGATCGAATTTGATGTCAGCTTCTGACAACTGGTTTTCATAAAACATCATTCAAACTGAGGAATTCTGAGTGACTCATGCATATGCCCGCTATAAGAATACAGCTATTAGACATTCATTTATTGTGCACGAGCTTGATAGCTTTTCTTTACTCGTCACATTTGCTATTTCCTGACTGTTGTTTAAACGCTCTACGGGTTCGCCCGATTGGTACATCCAGGTCATTGTTAATGGACGCTCATCGTCCTCGCCATCTCAGCAGCGCTATTTGCAAGAACATGTTCAATTGATTTTTTCTTCTCATCGCTGGTCTACTTGGTTATGTTAAAGGAATGTTTAGTTGTCACACAATTATTGTACTAGTTTTCAACTTTTGGGTCTGCATTCCTTGCTCTCGGTTGTTTCGGGAATTTTGTTTAAACGTTTCATTTCGTCGTTCTGATTGACCAGTGCCCGTCACTGTGAATGGTCGTTCGCTTTACGCTTAGAGTCCAATGATGCTATTTTTAAGGATCTACGCGATTCGCTCTTGAGTACACGGTTGCTTATTCGCCGTTGCATTTGACGTTTTCTCTCAGTTGTTTGGCTTCAGTGTACTTTAGTAGCTCCTCTTCATTTTGCCTTCAAATTATATAAGCAACTGTGATTTCATGTATACAAGTCTCCTTCTGGCTCGTCTTGGACTGCTTCTTTTGGTCGTGGGGTGAAGGCGTCAGCGGCGACACAACACCCGCACAATACGGCCGATATTTTTTCTTTGTTAATACGATAAAGGCAAAGCTTGTAGAGATGTACTTGGAACGCGGCGCGTAATGCTTGGTGGCTATCCATGATCAACTGGGTATTCAGCTCTGGAAGCAATGTTTACACCGCGGTAAGAAGTAGATTTTTGGGTTTTTGAGCACCCGCCGTAGGTCTTGGATTGCGACACGAAATCGAACTTGAGGCTTTGATTGCATTAGAAAACAGATTTGCCGATATGTTTAATGGAATGTCTCCGAATTGTGGGGTTTCGTTTAGCCGACTCCCAGCCCCGCTCACCAAAACCAACAGCTTCGGCCTGTTATATATCATTAGGTAAATAAATAAATAAATAAACGGTTTATTCTCGTCACTGCGCACCAATAATTCTGGCGACTGAGCGGGCCAAAATGTTTAATGCATTTAAAATGAAGTTGCGGTGAATTGGAACTTGTTCCGACGAAAAACCGCACATGTACATCTCCGCGCAAATTTCACAATCAAAGAACAAGAAGCACAATATCGCCCGAAGTAACCAGTAGAATTTCAAGGTGGGCGCCTGCGACCCCGTCAGGTGTACACCAACCAGTACCAACGCAACTGTAATTGCCAACTAGTAACATATACTCGTATTTTGCTTACTTCCATGCAAGAGCAGGAGATTAATATAAAGCTTGATCTGAGCCCTTAAGGGTGCAGCCACTAGCCAGCCTAGAAATACACCTTTTTATTTATTTAATTACCTTTTATTATGGTTCATAGGGTAAAAATTATAAGAAATAACTATGTCAGCTTCTCGGTATGCATATAATTAAGCAACTATCCTGCTACTTAACCTCATACGCACGATGTGCGGAGCTACAGTGTGGATGGTAAATCGGTGAAGCCTCGGAGCTTGTTGGTTCGTAAGACGGGATGAGCCATAGGGAAAGTGATCAGGTAGGACGAGACATGGATGGTCAGGCAGCATGGCCAGATAATTGAGGTCTTACGCACAAAATTGCGGAACCACAGTGTGAAAGGAAAGCTGGTCGAACGTCGTAGGTAGTGGGTCCATATTGGGAGAGGAAAGCCAGAACCAAACAGGCAAGAGATGTAGTAGGAGTATGCACTGAATGGAAGCGAGATGTAAAGAGAATATTCAATGGTATTGTGGTTCATAAGGTTAGATCATAATAGAGAACGGTGTCAGGTTGGCGGTAAGTGTATAATTTGGCAACGTCAACTGGTACTTGAGGACCTACGCACGCTGGCTTCACCATTTAGATGGTAGCCAGTTAGGTTGTTGCGATTATCCAGAGACGGAAGCCTTGAGCTAGCCAGATGCAGGAGAGTTGAGGGAATGCAGTAACATTCGGTATCCGGTGGTTGCTCCTCATGTGCTGGAAGACAAAAGGGGTTGTTAAAGAAAGCAGGCAGATAGAAATATTGGGTGTCCGGAAAAGGGTGGTGTGGGAAGGAAAGAAAAGGCGATTCTAAGTGGTCTGGTCCGTTTTCAAAACGTTTGTCTTCTGGAGAGTTACTATTCAGTAGCTTGGGAACTTTTGACAGAGATATTTGCTTATAGAGAAGCGGAACTGGTCTGTATTCATAGATACCCTTATTGTGAGAGGTAACCTATTCCATACTTGTGCGTATCTGTAGAGGTAGAGGTTGGAGCGAATGCTGCTGCGCGTTCTTGGTAGGATAATGGAGTGGGGTCTATCAGGTAGGGGCAGGAAGTGACATATGAGTCTTAGAAAGCAGTTAGTGGGCTCCCACTGGAATGGTTAATAAGCGAATATAGGAAAGCCAGGCTAATTTTTAGTCGGCGCTGCTATAACGGGTCGAGCTTAAGTGGTTTGCACCGAGCAGCGTAGCTGATACTTGAATGACCCAAAAGGCTTTTTGTGAAAGTACGCTTAACCTTTTCGAGGGCTATTCTGTCTCATTTTCTTAGGTTGGTGAATACTATAGAGCAGTACTGTTGCAGAGGCTGAGCAGATGTTTTGTAGAACGCAGTTCTAGATTCTTTTATTGTCATTGTTTTGAGGATATCCAATAAGAAAGCGGGCTCTTGCTGTGGTATAAACTACTAGTTCCGCGAATTTCAGCAAACAGGAGTCGCCTAAGTCCTGCACTTTTGACAGTTTCATAATGGCGTGCCTTGTAGCATTGAGGTATTGGGTGGCAGGGTGCATCTGTTTGTAAGGACATTACATTTTTCTGGTGCGAATATTAACTTCCATGTGTCGCACCATGCAGCTAGATCTGTTATTCGTATCATATACGGGAGAGGGTGGTGTGGAAGACTTTACGGATGAAATGAGAGGGCAATTAGTATGTCGTCGGCAAACAGGTAGAGTGTCCCATGTTTAAAAACCTGGAGCACGTCATTGACATGGAGCAGGAAAAGTAGAGGGCCTATAACGCTTCCTTGAATTATGCCAATTTTGACTGGTTTTGGCAGTGGTATAAGATGCCAAAAATTACTAACTGTCAGCGAGCTGTAAGATATGATGAGAACTATGTGTGCAGTTTGTTGAAGAGACCGTATGATTCTTGCTTCATCAACAGTTCTGTATGTTGTACTCTGTCAAATTCTTTTTTTATGTCTAGGAAGATGATGGCTACAGCCTGCTTGTTGTCAATCTGTTGAGTTACATGACTGAAGAACTCAGATTGTCAGGTCTGACAGGATTTGGACGGCAGAAATCCGTGTTGTTGTCGGTTGACGAGGTTTCGAGTAAGCAGGAAGGTGAGCATGGTTTTTTGCCTATTAGTTCCATTACTCTTGATACAACAGGCGTGTGGCTGGTGGGATGATAGTTTACCACGTTTTTCTGACTGTCTTTTCGGTGTTTGAGGATGACAGTGGCACGTTTCATGTGGCTGGATAAATCCCGTTTGTCATGGAAAGCGTGAATAGGTTGAGAAGTAGAGCTGGAATGTAGTGGCTACCGGATATCAGCCGTGTAGAGGGGAAACCATCGGGACCAGGATGTGCTGACCATTTGACTGAGCTGATTACTCGAGTGATAGAACGTAGGTCAAAGTTAGTGGTGTCGAGTGAGTTACTGGTGTGATTAGAAGACACTGCTGAAGAGGTCCCGTTAGCGCCAGTGAAAGTGTTGCAAAAATATCCGTTGAGGGTCTCGCTTATTTTTGATGGATCGCTAATAACGGATGTGTCAGAAAGTCTCAATGAGGCAACAGGCGTAGAATTTGATTGCTTCTTTGTCGGAGTAGTTGACTGAGTTACTTGGTTTTAATGTTAGATTTAAGGGCAGCATCTTCTTCAGCAATCTTAGCTTTTTCCTGCGCAGTGTGCCAGTTGGTTAGTATTTCATTTATCTGAACAGGGAGGTGAAAATCCTTAGTTTTGGTTCATGGATGGCGCATGTTTTTGATCTTCCTAAGCACACCGTTAGCCTTGGCTGATTTTGCTGTCATCTTTGAGCGGCTTTTGCAAGTAAGTGGGGCAATCATCTATAGGCAGCAAACGAAATTTTGTTGTGGGACGTATGCGGCTGCGTCTACATCAGTATATAAGAAAAGTTATCCCAGTTCGCAGATCGCACTAATATCGCAACTCTGTCCCAATTAATATAGTTGAAAATTTGAAGCTGTTTGACAGAAGTAGAAGTGACGCGGTGTGGAGTAGAGAGGGTAAATATGAGTTTGACCACCTTGTGGTCGCAGCCATGTATGTTGTCTAGTATACCAGCGACTGCATCAGAGAAGTGTACGGTCGCTCTGGTCAACCTGCCAGTGTGCGTTTTTGTGCAGTGCCTTTATTTGGAGGTGAGTCACCTCCGTTACATCGCATTGCTGATAACGGATATTTGTGGGTGTTTATAGGAGAACGCTTGTCATGTGTAAAGCATCCGCGTCCCGGAACACTGATGTGAAAACACTGTTTAGCTTTTTCTTCATCCGCTCTTTTCTAAGTGATCTAGCGTAATCCTTGAGCTATCCTTAGCTGATATATAACTGTAACGTTTGGCAGACAAATCAGGCCCATGCAAAAGTGCTCGACCTCACAGTTTTGCCTTTGTACCGCTTGTACAGTTTCAGAGCACAATCCTTAAAGTTAACGGTATCGCGGAAAACTCGGTACACGTTGAGAGGATAGTCAAAAAGATCAGTAAATTCCCAGCCCAGTCAAACTGACAACAGACGATAGTAGAATCTTGCGCACTATAATATTGAATTGTGAACAACTTCGCAATGCTTCCAAGTTAAGGCAACTTTACTTTGGCCCACCAAGAAGGACACTA
>OX104070.1:3369839-3514384 GCA_944474145.2 Dicrocoelium dendriticum
ATCGCCCGAAGGAACCAGAAAAATGTCAAGGTGGGCACCTGCGACCCAGTAGCTGTATAGTAAACTGTGCCAATGCATTTGCAATTGCTAACGATGAACACATACCTATATTTTGCCAACTTCCATGCAAGAGCATCGGATAAATGTAAGCATTGATCTGAACCCTTTAGGGTGCATCCTCTAGCAGGTCTAGAAATATACCTATTTATTTATTTATTTATTTATTTATATATGTCTTTAGATGAAGGTAACCATCAGCTCGCTATATTCGCCACGTTGGTGCATTTGTCCCAGCCGTGGTAGTTAGAGCGTTCCTTCTTCCGTGTTAACCATGCTTTCGTTCAGGCTTTTAAAGGCATTTGGTGTCTCTAAAGTATATTTTAATGCGATTTTCACTCATTCTTTAACGTTAAACTTACTAGTTTCCTGCTAATGGCTTTACTTCTCCATCACCCCTTCTTTTGGGCATGGGCAGTAAAAGTCGTCTTAACGTCTCTATTGTAGCGGCTCGACGAATGCTACACAAGAAAACCGTAGCCCGGTGAGACAGAAGACGGTGGGATATAAAGATTGCTTTGAGAAAATAGCTATGTACAATAGCTATGTGAATATAGCTTGAGGACAATGGGGAAAAATGGTGAAGCAATAAGTAACACCACGTAGGAGCGCAACAGCCGGCAACGCGCGGGCAAGATGGCGGTCCTGGTTCAAAATCACAGTCCAGTATATATAGGCTTTGAACGGGTGCAAAGTAAAACAAAATGCGTACAAGTCTGAACGTGATGTTTGATGGAGTAAAATGTCATGGTCACTACACAGGCCTCCCCCTAGAAGGCCGAGGGACGAGGTCTTCGATCGCTGTTGGCTTGCAAATGTATAAAGACAGAATCACAGGAGTTCGGTTGTATTTGGATTATTTAATCTTCTTGTGGATTGGAATGCATCATCGGTGGGCCGTCCCAGTGGGCACACCGGACTACAAAAAACTGGATAATCCAGAAAAAGGGCCGGTAGGACCTTTCACCGCTGCTGAAGGACGGTGCGCTTGGGAGAGGTCACTCCCCCCACCGCATTCCAATCCACTGCCACAACGAAGCTGAAATCCTGTTCGTACTGGCGAGCCGTGGGGGGGGCCAAAAAGAGCGAGCCAGGCACACGAGCAGCCAAAGCCAGGAAGGCGAGCCAGACAAACGACCAAGGCGAGCCAAATTGAGCCAAGCAGACCACGATCCAAAGGCCAACGTGAGCGGCGAGACTACAAAGCGTTGGGGGTAGACCAAAGCATCCAAACGACCAAACAATTGAGGAACAGCCAACCATTGAACGGACGGACCCAAACGTGCCAGCCCCATGACTTTACCTGATAGATGGGGGGAAAAACTCGGGGAGACAGATTCAGATATTTACGGAAAAGCATAATACAAACGATGAGAGAAAATGAAAATGATTCATGAGGTGTGGATGAATTCGACAAAATCGGAGGAACGAGCAGGTTTACGAACTCTTCTACCGTGACTAGTATTAGTTTGAGGCGAATTTGGTGACTGGGATTGTGGTGGAGCTGAAAAGCTGGGCGTCGTTACAGGTGGCCCTGTAGATTACGTTAAGGTCGATGACGAGTCAAAGGCCTAAACTAAAGGTTTGTGGTCAGTAAAGACGGTAAAGCTTCTGCCCTCTAGAAAAGGACGAAAATAACGGATGATACCAAGTTCGAGCATGTGCTCGAATTCCGCCTTAGCGGCTTTTAGCTTATCAGGGGCGAGACGTCGTGGCCGTGCAGAAACCGGTGGGCCACGGGTTCGTATATGGTGCGTAACGTTAGATGCGACCGGAAGAGTAGCGTCAGCTGAGCGGACGAGCTGCGGAAACTGTCTGAACAGATCTAAAATTCCTTATCAGCTTCAGGCTGAATGTAAATGGGAGTGACAGAAACACAAGGTGTGCGAACTCCACATGTGAAAAGCTGGGTCTTTTGGTCAACGAGTTTGCGCTGACGCGCATCGACGAGAAGATCGAAGTGTTGGAGGAAGTCGATACCCAATATAGCAAATGGAACGGCAGCGATGGTGAAAATCCATCGAAAGGGACGTCGTAGTCCGAGGTCAATGGTAAGGGAGCGTTGACCGAAGACTCGAATAGCAGTGCCGTTAGCGGCACTCAAGTTAGTTGTCTGTGGCTTAGTCGCGTCGCCTGGAACCGGTGGGATCACGCTAACTTCCGCCCCGGTATCAACCAGGAACATGATCCCGGTGTTCCTATCAACGATTTTGAAGAGGCGACTTGGACGACTTCGGCCGACGGCGTTCGTCGCCAATACGTGTCGGCCTGTCCTTTTTCTCCTTACGGGAAATGAGCATGGTTTTATACAATTTCTAGCGGAACTTCCAAAACGTGCGTGATAACGGCAAATTGGGAGTCGTGTTCGGCTTCGAGATGGGCTAGGAGAACGGGATGGAGAATCCCGTGGGTGCCGATGTAACTTTAAGCTTTGAACTTCTTGCCGTAGCGCGGCTATCTCTGCTAAAAGCTCACCAGTGGAAGGTGGAGTAGTGGTGTCGATGGTCTGGACCGAAGGGTCAACAGTGAAATCTACGTCAGGTGAGCGAAGAGAACTAGACGACGGACACGGTGGTCCGGTGAAGCGATCCATCATATCATCAGCAATATCTGCAACTTCTGACAAAGGCTGCGATTTCGCAAGCGATAGCATAGCTTGTACGTTTTCAGGCAAAAGCTGAAGCCATAACTCTCGAAGCAGCGACTCGTCCATATGCAGTCCTTGAAGAAGACCACGCATCTCCAGCAATAGCGCGGATGGCTTACTAGAACCTAGCTGTAGACCAGTAAAATGTTTATGCAAGCGGGACTTCTCGGAGGGAGTAACACGCTTTATTACAGCGTTCTTGAGCAAAGTATAACGGTCGGGAGAACGACATGTAATAATAACATCGCGTAGCGCTATAGTAATATCAGTTGGCAGGCGTGTGAGCAAGTGGTTAAACGTTGCAGAATCGCTAGTGACATGCTTAGAAGTAAACTCAGCTTCTAAAATCATGAACCATAAAACGGGATCTTTTTCAATAAATGGTGGAACTACCAGAGATACCGCTTGCACAGACTGTGGGTCCTCACACTTTTTAGAAACTGAGGCCATGATTTGCGTGGAAAAACCAAAAAAATGGAACAAACCCACCGGAATGCGACTGGGGTCACCAATTATGTAGCGGCTCGACGAATGCTACACAAGAACACCGTAGCCCGGTGAGACAGAAGACGGTGGGATATAAAGATTGTCTTGAGAAAATAGCTATGTACAATAGCTATGTGAGTATAGCTTGAGGACAATGGGGAAAAATGGTGAAGCAATAAGTAACACCACGTAGGAGCGCAACAGCCGGCAACGCGCGGGCAAGATGGCGGTCCTGGTTCAAAATCACAGTCCAGTATATATAGGCTTTGAACGGGTGCAAAGTAAAACAAAATGTGTACAAGTCTGAACGTGATGTTTGATGGAGTAAAATGTCATAGTCACTACACTATCAAGGGTGTGAGATCAGTAGGGCGTACTCCGGCCAAATTTAAAACTTGCAGCAGGAACTTAACTGGCATACATATCTCACGCACCGTTGACTTAACGGGCATCTTTTCTTTGAGTTCCCAATTGCCCGATCTTCAAAACGACGTGGTGAAGCTCAAAATGGTCCTCAACGAAATAGAACCTTTTACTGATAGAGTGGCAGCCATAGCTAATATGATGCACTCCAAGGAACTTATGGAAGCTAAGCAAGCGGAATTGGCTGGAAGGTTCATTAATACGATTGGCACCGAGGGGACAACTAAAATGTCTTAATGTGGTAGTGCTTTATAATGTTCCAGACCGCCTGAACCTGCACACCATTTGTAAAATGCTGATGAAAGTGTGTGCTGAGCTGCACAAGGCTAAGGAACAAGGTTATGAAAAACCAATGCCCCCTCTTAGCCAAGTTCGATAATAAGAGCTCCGCTTCCAAGTTTCGCTCTTAACAAAGGGATTTCAGAACCCCCACCACCTTCCTTGACTTGAAGTTAGTACCAGCAAGCACGGTGTTGCAACGACGTTACGATAGTTATAGAGCGAGTTGCGAACATAGCAGATGTGTTCAGGCGAATTGTGACAATTGTTCGACGCCAGTGAACCTAAGTGGCTAAGGTACTGTTGATCCTGATATTTCGTTTGTTATGCATACTGGATCGCTTGATTGCTTTGAAGAACCTGCAAAGACTAGGACCAGTACTATCCATAAATCCACATCATACATAGATCAAATCAATCAACGCGAGAAAAATATTGGAAAACCCTTAGTTAATACTAAGTGCTCAGCTACTGATACAAGTCGAGCCAACGGCTGAAGAACACCTAAGGCAATCTTTAAACGGCTCAGTTAGATCAGACATGTTAGGAAAATTCTACGACGATCGAAGCGAACCTAGCATAACCTACACTCAGAGAACAAAGCCGCCAAAGCTTCGAACCAAAATACTACGTATTTGGACCGCACCACCGAGTTCGCCTGAGCCGCTGGGCTCAACGTTAACAACTTTGAAACTAAGGAAAGCGGAGACCCTAGCACTATATAATGCTGCGTGCGGGAGTGGATTGTGAGGCGCACTAGTGTTCAATGTTCTAGACGATATATAGGTGGGTGCATTAAGGCTTGCAATCATTGTGCTTAATGGCATTGCAGAGAACGCACTGCAGGTTAAAAGACTATCTAAGCGTGTAACCCAATTTGCGGCTCCCATCAAACTGAACGCAAAGGATGAGGCAGTATTGCGTACTCTCACAGCTAATCGTGAACACCTTCTCAGTGCAACAATGGTAAGCCAGCTTATGTTCGGGCTGCTGAAAAGAAGTTTAAGTTGGACTGCGAGGAATCCCAACATCAAAACAGTCTTTAGGCGACGAGAGTCCAGTGCATCTAGCAAGAAACAACGAGCGACATCTAACCGCTTAGACAGCATTTTGTCTAACGCTATAAAGGCTCCCAGTGCCAAACGGGCTTGCAGAACAACCAACCTAGTCACTCATCTACGATGATTATGTCACCCACACAAGCCTTTAATATATCAAGATCGGTAGACAAGCAGTCGCCGCAACCGGGTTAGGAAAACGAGGAGTTCTGCGTACTTGCATTTAAAGTGCCGGATGGCATAGCGACGGGCGAGCTTAAGAGCACAATCCTTAAAGTTAACGGTATCGCGGAAAATTCGGTACAAGTTGAGGATGGCTAAAAGGAGCAGTAAATTCCCAGCTCCAATCAAACTGAGAACAGACGATAGTAAAAGCTTGAGCAATTTAATATTGAATTGTGAACAACTCCGCAATGATACGAATTTAAGGCAACTATATTTCGGCCCACCAAGACAGACACTACCGAATCATACCCCAGATACTTGTGAGACGGCACCGCGTGCCACCGCCGCAACCAGCTCGCTTACGGCGAGCACTACATTTGGTAATCTACACAGCTCTGATCAACTTCATGCGCATATAGGCTGTTGTGCACCTGCTACTTCCCTCAGAATTTTTCCGCCGGTGCAGATACAAAGACCAAATAGTCCACCGCTTCCCACCCCGCAACCTGCGCATTTTTAGACCAGGTGGGGATGAGCCGCGACAGTTTCATCCCGGCACAAAATTCCTCGTCGCCCAACTGCCAAATGCATTGTCTTGTCACTCAATTCCTACAACTACTGCAGAGAGCGAGGTAACCATCGACGGCTTCCTCTCGTCATCCGTAAAGCTAGCTGACCCCATGGGTTCTTTCTCACTTCTACTTATAAATGCCAAGTCCCTAAACAATAAAATGCCTATCTTGCGTCCTCTGTCTATCCTTGCCGACCCTGATGCCACATTTGTCACGGAAACATGGTTTTCCATTTATGCTTCAGAGGAGGACTACTCACTTCCTGACTATCAGCTGTTTATGCAATCTCGATAGAGCGTTTTCCGGTTCGCACTCTGTTTGCATCACCTTTTTCAATTGGACGTATATCTCTTCGGGCCTGGCTCTAATCTACCCTCGGCTGACTAGTCTTCTGTTTCTGACTGTACCGAGACTTTATCGCTCTAGGCTCTACATTCCAAACACTGTTCCCTCATCCCGAGACCTTTCCTTGGCATGCCAACTGAATTTCAGGTAGTCACTTTCGTCCCGAAAGCTTCTTTACATATGACACTCATTACTGTTATTCATAACTAAATTTGGCGGCCTAGCTTCACCTTGCTGGATTATCCGGACACGTCTGAACGGTCTACTACTTCCTGACCCACCTCGGAATTCTGAGATCTAAATGACCTAGGCTCTTCCGAGATGTCGCCTTGTAACCTTCACTACAAAAGCACTTTTGTTCATGATTCAGCATTATTATTATATCCTCCCTTCATCTTTAACATCTCTTTATGCTGATGCTCTCTCTTGGTATTTGGATCTAACTTAAACGGCTTTCTTTCTATGCGCTGACATTCTATTCACATTTTAATGGTCTCCTTCCTTTGGACTAATATGTCCCTCATTATCAGGGTTTAACAGACCCAACGGCCCGTTCACATCACCCCGAGGATAACTGCCGTTTTGTTTAGCCACTTTCGTCCTAAGCTTCTTGTATGATGGTGCTCATTACTTTATACTTAGCTATATTTGGCGGCCTAGCTTCATCTTGCCGACTTATTTGGTTTTGCCTGAACGGTCACTTGTTTTCTGATCTCTCTCGGACTTCTGAGATATAACTGATCTAGTAACAGCTGACGCAACGCTCCGCTGCCCTCACCTTAATTACATAACTTGGCACTATTATCCATCTTTTTAATAACAAGGATGAATTATCACCTGAAGAATGTCAGCGACTTCTCCACTTCTCCTCAATAGAACCTGTTTTACCGACCCTTACTTTTCTTCCTGTGCTTGCAGTTGCATTCCTTCTTCATTCAAAGCTAACTTACCTGCACTTGTCCTCGCCGACTTCTTACATTCCTACCAATGTAAGACTGAGGCAAAGCGTCCCTGTAGCTCCTTTTGCGTGATATCCGTTCCCATAATCTGCACACCTCGTCCTCCCTTCTCTGGTTCCAACCGATTGAGCATATGCGCATTAGGACCCTCCAAACGCTTTTTTCTTCATCTTCATTCCTATTTTTGAACGAGCTTTCATTCTCTACTGATCCGTGTTCTGCACGCTTCTCGTCGTATTTCGCCACTTATGATACACATGTGTATGCGATAGTTAAATAACAATTACATGCATAGTGGTACAATAGTTCAGTCATCGCCGCAATTGATCTACTGCCTTCCAGACGCAACCCGTTCCTCTGTCTTTGCGGCTGTTGCTGTTCGTTTCCTTTTTCCCGAGTTTGTTACATGTACGGTGACACGCACCCAAGGAATAGTCCTTCATTGCGACAACAACACAAGCCACACAGTTTCTTTATTTGGACATGAGCGGAAGCTTATCAACTCTTTATCAACTTACTATCCGACCGAATCATTCTTTATCATGCGCGGATACAAAATTTCCGAGGCTTGAACCTTTAGGTTCAGTTTGCCTAACGCTATCTCTTCCACCTAACTCTTGCCTGGAGAACTACTTCTATTTCAGAAGGCACATTCTCCTGCGATAAAAGCCAGAAAATTGATCATTATGAGCTCTTCAATTGGCGTTGACCGCTCAATTGGCCGTGGTTTCCTATATTTCTAATCAGTTTTACCACATACCTCGGGGGATCGGCGATTCATTTTTTCGGAACAATATTCTATCCTTCATGACTTCAACGAAAATTCAACATATTTCAATATATATCCCTGTGAGACTTCACGCGATTCTGCCGAGGATCAACACATCGTATTCAACAAGGATGTATAGTTCCCCACCTACTAATAGGACACAGGACAGGACGCAGGAACGCAATAGGCACATGGCTAACGCATCAGCCGGCATAAAAGTGAGACGCAACCTGACTACGAATGACGGAGCAAACAAACGTTCAACCAGAAACATAGCCAGTTACATTTTGCCATTCAATGGGTTAGCGGCAGTGTTTCGGGACCTGGTGGGTTTTCGCCTCCCAAGCGTTCTCCCTATTAAAAGCCACAAATGTCCATTGAACAAGATTGCGACTTGGCGAATGTGACTCACCACCGAATAAAGTCACATCCCGTAACTCCACACTAGCAGGTCAACTAGCGTCACTATTCTAGACAGGCTCGTTACATTGGAACTTCTACATCTGCATATAATGTCGTCTTTTTGCCTTCTGCGATATCACTGTTGACCTTTGCGTTACTTGTGCACAAACGCGCTGTATTGTCATATCTCTCTTGAGTGTGCTCTTCAATTATCCTCCAATGGTTCATTCAGGATTCTCAAACCATTATTAACCGAGTTTCCGGTCTCACGACAGCCAAATTATTATTTCGCATTTTCACCATTGTACAGTTCCAATCAGAGACATATGAACAATTTTCCACTGTCGCTGTTACAGTTGCCATAAAATGTTTGTACTGTTGTACATAACTGATCATGCCTCCATGGGCATGCCTCGCAAAGTCAAGAATATAATCTTTATTTATTTATTTATTCAAACGGTGGGGCGAGTGCGCCAGTTATGTTAAAAAATAGTTACTCAGCAAAAGTGACTGAAATCATGAACGCGGCTGAGGCGGTGGATTCAGCATGGATAATGGCGGATATCCTGGGATTGACTTTATTGTTTGGGTGTGCTTATAGACCACCTGATATCTTAGTTAAGGTTGACAACGCACTTATGGATACTTCAAATCATCAGCATTAAATTTTTCCTGCGAATACAATCTGGCTGCAGGAGCGTTCCACCTGCCTGAGTTAAACTGTTTCTCACCTGCTGCAACAACGAAGTATACTGGCCTACCCTAGACGTTCTCATATCTCCTAATCGTTGTAACGTCTTTGACTTTTCACCTGTAAGCGTCCAGCTATTAGACTAGCTTTCCCAGGCTCTTTCCAGAATAGTAATATCCCAGCACCATAGCATAAATTGAGAACTTATACACAGCCGTGGTTCAGCATTATATGATACAACTCCCTCAATCATTCTTCTTGACAGTTGTCCTTTCTTTATTCTACCTTCTTAGCTGTCGTCTGGCGACCTTCTTTAGCTCTACCGGTCAGTGCACAGCTGCTCCTTGCTAGGTGCACAGCTGTCACTCGTCTATGACACCTAATTAATAATAGTTCAGCATTCTTATTGGCTTCTCCCGGCTCAGTCTTCCCTAGTTTTATTCCCTTAGCACCACAGCATGATCCTATTCTATGCGCATCGCCTATTTTTGCTCTATACTAGTTAAGTGCCCTAACGAATGCCTGGGATTCATTCGTTACTTGTCCTTTCTTTATGAAGACTTCGTTTGCTCTTTTCTGTCGTGCAGGAATATACATGTATTCAGCGCAAGCCGCTGTTTTGCCTTACCCTTCTTACTGTCCATTTATTCTTTTCTTGATGTATTGTCTTTGACCTTATTACATGCAATCATACAATTAGCATTCGCTGGCACTATCCAGCTTGGTACCATTATCTTAGCACCCTAGCTGCTGAGGTTAGGCCGCACTGCTCTGATACTCCAAGCAACCTTACTCAACGCTTGCATTTCGGCTATCCCCTGCCCTTCCGTCAATTGATGTTTCTTAGCCTCTTAGTTCTTCCCTCCTTTCAATTGGTCAGCACAAAGACGCACGTTAGCTTCACATTGCTATGTGTTCATTTCTCACCATCTTCTTAGCACCCTAGTATGACTTGTTTCTCTGCGCGACGCTAGATACACATTTGTTCCCCACGTGCGCTTTCCTTTAACTGATCTTTAATACTTCACTTCTATCGATCAATCTTTCTCCCCTATTAATCTGGATCCGCTTTTACAGCAAAGGTTTCGGCACTTACCTTTGTAGGAGGTTAGCTCTCATAGGCTTTTCCTATTTCAATAGGCCATAGCACTATACTCCTAGTACCCTCGTGTCGTCATTCTGTCTTGATCACCCGATAATTTTTACTCAGCGCTTGAGTCCTGTCTATCCGCTGCCTTACCATCTCTTTCGATGTAGGCTGGCCACCAGCCGTCCATACACCATTCTAACGCCGCTGGTCCCTGAACTCTGCTTTCTGTCTTTTCACGCAATAGTTGCATCATGGTAAACTGATACAGCGTTTTTGCTTAATGGCGCAACGTACTGTACTCCTTGTAGATAGTAGGAAACAACTTATAGGGCCACTGCTTTCGAAAAGCATTCAAAAGACACTTTCAGCACAATCATTGCTGCACATTGTACATCATTTGTCTCCACCCCAAATGTTGTAACATAAGAGTTTAATAATGTTTGCATCCACGCCTGTTCGTTGCGGCCTTGGTTGTCTCTCACCTTCCCTTTTCTCCGAGGTCCGGAACTTCTTGGAAATCTGGGATTGGACCGAGAAATCGCTTTTGTCCGGGACAGAACAACCAATAAGGACCTATGGAACACATGGCTGTGAAAGAAACGGCTACAGCTGCATTCACTACCAGGACCGCTGTCCAGTGATGACAGTTGGACTCGAGAACTTCACACACCTGAAAAGCATACATACTCCTGAAAAATCCAGACTCAAGAAACTGACCTTTCGCCTACCTGGATGCCCACAAAGACGATTATTCGTGAAGCCCACATCTTCGATTCGCCTCAGCCATTATGGCGGCTTTGCTCAAGATACCTTATCAAACAACAGAGGAAATTGAAGGTCATTTGACTGCTGATATCTGAGTGTGAAATCAGTCGACTATCCGGTCTGCCAATTTTATATTAGTGCAGCGACAAATTTCTGACAGTGTTCCAGGACGTGGTGGGTTTTCGCCTCCCAAGCGTTCTCCCTATAAAAAGCCACAAATGTCCGCTTAACAACACTGCAACGTGGCGGAGGTGACTCGCCACCGAATAAATTTACTGCCCTGAACTACTTACTGGCAAGTTGACCAGAATCATTATTCAATATTGCCCTGTCACTTTCAATAATAAGTTACACCATGCGTATTTGTATCGTTTTCATTACACATGTAGTGCCCTGACTGTTTCCACTATGCACGCGAGAATTTAACGTTTTGTCATCCATTGAAGGCTATATCCCGTGACTACTTACACAATTTCCGCAGACTGTACAACCTTCGGCTTACTGCTGACTACACTCATAGCAACGTGTTTGTTGCGAAGCAATATTGCATGTAAATATTGATCATGCCTTGCTTGGTGTGTCTCGACAAATTCGTGAAGAAACTATTTATTTATTTATTTATCAATTTAGGCGGCTGGACACAGCATGTTTCTGCTCCAACCAGAGCGGAACATATTCTTGACCTAATATTTACTCTAGGTATCCCATCAACGCGAGTGGCAGGCGGCCGGGAGTTTCCTGGTAGCAGTCACAGATGAGTGCATGGTTTGGTTTACTTAAAGCAACATAATGCTTATCCAACAAATACAAACGCAGTTGTAGTATAGCGCCCGATGCAACTCATCAACTGGACACCCTTTGCTGTACTCGTCCGATCAAGAAATCGGGATGAGTTCCTTATGTCTGATTCCGTGGATCGCTCGGCTGAGCTGTTTTATGAGGAAATACTTCACTGTCTCGACTCTCTAGCTCTCACGTCACATTTAATATGGCGCTCAGCTAAAAGTGTGACCCAAACCAGAATGCATAACAGAATGCGTCAGGTTAGACGATCCTATGACACACGTCGTGAGAGCGAATGACATTGCACATCAGCGTTCTGCCAGATCTAAGCAGCAGTAAATCAATCAAGAAATAGTCGCACTAAATAATGCGAAGGAAGCTAAGAATCTCAGCTGGCTGCTGCGCTCTTGGACCCCTAACTATGGACGACAGATTTCTACCCTCAAGTTTAGTCCCAACGACAATTCTAGTGAAGCAAGAATTTTATATGTTGTGTCCAGCTCACATCTTAAAGAATCTCAGAGTTAAGCAATAGGTTTAACCTTTCAGGCCCTGCTAGTACCCGGTAGCCAGTCCCTGTCCTCTGTACAGTTTGACATAACTAGTGTCCGTTCTGCGATTTCAACTACCAAGTCATCGTGGAATCCTTGTCCAGACGGAATGCCGCCCAGTCTACTTAAGAATGGTGGTGAAGGCATCCTATGCTTCTTTTGAACTCTTTACGTTATCAATGCAAAATGGTCAATGCCCGACCGCTTGGAAACATTCCATCATTATGCCAAGGCATAAGGGCAGGAGCCTACAGGAAGTTGGTAACTATCGCCCTATTAACCACACTTCTATTATCTCGCGCGCAATGGAGAAGCTAATTAAAATAACCCTCACGACTCACCTTTATGCAGACGATCAAATAAATGAATCACAGCACGGGTTTCTAAGTTCTCGGTCTTGTGCAACCTGGCAGATGGACTTTCTTAATTTAGTCACCGAGGCCATTGACTCTTATCTTTCAGTGGTCATGCCTTACCTTGATATGCAAAAGGCGAATGACAGGGTACCACACATGCGCCTGATACATACGGTAAAGGATTACAGGGTACACAGTCCTCAGTTGGGCTGACTGGGTTTTTATCTAATACGACGTACGCAGTCTGTTAAGGTTAAGCAAACTATATTCACCCGGACCGCTGTTTCCAGTGGTGTGGTGCAGGGGAGCGTCTTTGGTACTACCATATTTTGGATTAATATCAATGGCCTCTGCAGGAGTTTGCAACACGGTCGCTCCTTTATCTTTGCTGACGACGTAAATGTTGTCTAAAGCTTCCCCCTGGTACTTAAGTATCCGCAAGTGATAGTATCCGCGGGGACATTATAGCACTTGGAAAGTGGTGCGGGCATCGGCAGATGACCTTCTCCGCTCAAAATTCTGACGTCAGGACCCACCAATTTTCTATTCCTGCTGGGTCTCTGACACTAAACGGCATAAATAACAAACAGAATGCCATGACAACAGACCTGGGCTTGCGTTACTCCATGAGCCTCAGCTTTGCAGCGCAAGTTCATTATCAAGTGGCATGGGTAAGTGGATTATCGTTCCACATACGCCGTTACATAAAACCGCAGAGGCAAGGCTAGCACTTTATAAGAACCACCTCAGGCCACATCTGGAATATCGCCCTTTTATTTGCAGCAACCTACGGAAGTCGGTCTCTGTTGCTTGAAAAAGCTCACCGGCGTTTTATGAAGATGCTGACTCCATCCCAGCAAGCGCTGAGTTACCGATAACGTGCGAGCTCCTTAAAATTCAGCCCCTATGGCAAAGACGCATTATCCTTAACCTGTGCATCCTACATAAATTAATTCATAGAAAGCTGCACGGTAATATTACTTGCCTTAAGTTAAGGAGCGTCTCTGAATTTAAACTTCGAATTAAGGACCATCGCGTTACCCCACTAAGGGCAATGAATTGACTACGATCTCGTTGATGCTTAGTTGTGTACGTAAACATACGGAACAGGTTGCCTTCCAGGATAAGAGAAATCCAAAATTTGCAGGCATCCAGGAAGGAGATACAAAGATTCCTATGTTTTGACAATGTACAAAACATCTTCTAATTGTGCGATGCGCAAGACCACTGTTTTGAAACTGGCCCTGATGTAGCATGGGGACGCACACGATGTAGTGCATGACATCTAAGCACCTTGAGCTCACAGCTTATCCACATTCATTTTTGTTACCGTCTTAGCACCTAAGAGACTTTAGCGGTATCCGTCGCACAAATTTTCTAGGGTTTAGGAATAGCAAACCGAGTACAAGATGAATTTAGCCTTCAACGATCTCTTCCGGACCTACTTGAGTCCTCCTACGGACAATTGCGCCTTATTACTGCACTATGGAAAAAGTAGACTCCACCACAAAGGCACCTGGTAGGGGATAATAAGGGATAACCCCCATGAACCGTCTCCATCGGTGACCTTTGTTCTTTTAACTTATCCATTACCGCAATCACAAGACCCAGAATGTCTCAGTCGGATCAGTCGCACGCATCGTACAGGTGCTAACGTTAGAATTCTGAATGCGAGACGTACTTAGTCATTACTGATTAGTTCCTGACGTGCTTCGACGCTGCCATGGCCAAGTTGATCCAAGGGCTGAATGGACCAGTTGGTATCCGCAACCATCCGGCTTCTCTCTTTCTATGGTCACTTCGTCAACGTTTAAAAATTTCATCAAACAGCCCGGCCTAGCCTATTGACTGGCAGGTTCCCAAACTCGTAGTTATTCTTAATATAGGGTATTGCAAGGTAATCACGAAGCCGTCGTGGAGGCGAATTTCCTTCCTTACACCTTATCTACATCTTCATTCCTTGTCTTCAGCTTTACAATTATCACTTTCCAAATACTTGAGCAATGGGTCCGTGAAAAATTATTAGGCTTATGCCCTTTGAGGTACCCCTAGTAAAGGACCCTTACCAGGCCTAAGCGTTGCATAAGATGTTGAAAGCGTTTGTTGCTGTTTATACACCTAAGCTTAGCCTTGGAATGGTCCAAAACAGTCTAAATGCTGGTTTTAGATGAACCCTTATGTGCCTTCGTAGGTATTAAATAAATAAAAAAATAAATAGTTTATTCTCGAATTTGTAGAGACACACCAAGTAAGGCATGATCAATATTTACATGCAATATTGCTTCGCAACAAACACGTTGCTATGAGTGTAGTCGGCAGTAAGCCGAAGGTTGTACAGGCCGCGGAAATTATGTAAGTAGTCATGAGGGATAGAGTCATCAACGACTGACAAAACGTTGAATTCTAGAGTGTGTAGTGTAAACAGTCAGGGCACTACATGTGTAATGAAAACGATACATATGGGCATGGTGTAAATTAGTACTGAAAGTGTCAGGGCAATATTGAATAATGATTCTGGTCGACTTGCCAGTAGGTAGTTCTGGGCAGTGACTTTATTCAGTGGCGAGTCACATCCGCCACGTTGCAGTGTTGTTATGCGGACATTTGTGGCTTTTTATAGGGAGAACGCTTGCCAGGCGAAAACCCACCACGTCCTGGAACACTGACAGAAATTTGTTGGTGCACTAATATATAACTGGCAGACCAGGTTTCCGACTGATTTCACCTTCAGCTATCCGCAGTCAAATGACCTTCCATTTTCTCTGTTATTTGGGCAGATATCTTGGGCAAGGCCGCCATAATGGCTGAGGCGAATCGAGGATGGGGGCTTCAAGGAGAATCCTCTTTGTGGGTATCCAGGTGGGCGTAACGTCAATTACTTGAGTCTGGATTTTTCAGGAGTGTTGAGTTATCGAGTCCAGTTATCGTAATTGGACAACGGTCATGGTAATGAGTGCAGTTGTGTCCGTTGGTTGTAATGCTATGTGCTCCATAGGTCCTTATTGGTTGTTCTGTCCCGGACAAAAGCGGTTTCTCGGTCCAATCCCAGATTCCCAAGAAGTTCCGGACCTCGGAGAAAAGGGAAGGTGAGAGACAACCAAGGCCGCAACGAACAGGTGTGGAAACAAACATTATTAAACTCCTATGTTATAACATTTAGGGTGGAGACAAATGATGTACAATGTGCAGCAATGATTGTGCTGAAAGTGTCTTTTGAATGTTTTTTCGAAAGCAGTGGCCCTATAAGTTGTTTCCTACTATCTACAAGGAATACAGCGTTGCGCCATGAATCAGAGACGCGGTATCAGTTTACTATGATGCGACTATTGCGTGGAAAGATAGAAAGCAGAGTTCAGGGACCAGCGGCGTTAGAATGGTGGATGGACGGCTGGTGGCCAGCCTACATCGAAAGAGATGGTAAGTCAGCGGATAGATAGGAATCAAGCGCTGAATAAAAATTATCGGGTGATCAAGACAGAAAGACGACACGAGGGTACTAGGAGTATAGTGCTATGGCCTATTGAAATAGGAAAAGCCTATGAAAGCTAACCTACTACAAAGGTAAGTGTCGAAGCCTTTGCTGCAAAAACGGACCCAGATTACTAGATGAAAAAGGATTGATCGATAGAAGTGAAGTATTAAAGATCAGTTAAAGGAAAGCGCACGTGCGGAACAAATGTATATCTAGCGTCGCGCAGAGAAACAAGTCATACTAGCGTACTACGAAAATAGTGAGAAATGAACACCTAGAAATGTAAAACTAACGGGCGTCTATGTGCTTACCAAGTGAGAGGGGGGAAGAACTAAGAGGCTAAGAAACATCAATTGACGGAAGGGCAGGGGATAGCCGAAATGCAAGCGTAGAGTAAGGTTGCTTGGAGTATCAGAGCAGTGAGGCCTAACCTCAGCAGCTAGGGTGCTAAGATAATGGTACCAAGCTGGATAGTGCCAGAGAATGCTAGCCCGAGAGTCGGATGACTGCAGGTAATAAGAGCTAAGACAATAGAGCAAGTAGGGGATAAACGAACAGTAAGAAGGTTGAAGCAAAGCAGCGGCTTGCACTGAGTACATGGAGATGCCTGCACGACAGAAAAGAGCAAACAAAGGCTTCATGCAGAAACGACAACAAACAGATGGATGCCAGGCATACGGTAAGGCTCTTAGATAGATTAGAGCAAAAATAGGCAAAGACGCAGCGATGCGCATATGATAAGAAATGCTGTGGTGCTAAAGTAATAAAAGTAGGAAAGAATGAGCTAGGAGAAGACAGAGAGAATGCTGAACTACTATTAATTAGGTGTCACAGACGAGTGACAGCTGTGCATCTAGCAAGGAGCAGCTGAGCATAGACGGAATGAGGTAAAGAAGGTCGCCAGACGAGAGCAAAGAAGGTCGAATAAAGAAGAACATTGGACAGGAAGAATGCAAGTGTACAGTGAGTAGATTGAGAGAGTCATATCATATATTGCTGAACCATGGCGGTGTATAAGTGCAGAATTCATGCTATGGTGCTGGGATGCTACTACTGGAAAGAGGCTAGGAAAGCTAGTCCAATAGCTGGACGCTTACAGGTGAAAATTCCGAAGACGTTACAACAACTAAGAGGTATGAGGACGTCTAGAAAAGAGATGCTAAGGAGCCGCTGAGCACCGACTTGGAGAGGTAGAAGGTATGCTAGAGAAATCTGAAAAGTTTATATGGAAGGACATCAAACTATCGGAGTGCCTGCATACATTAAGTCTGCTGAGGACATCGCAGCATATGAGTCAGAGGCGCGCAGATACTGAGTCCTGTTATGGTGCTAAGATTTCAGTACTACTGTAGACCGGGCTGGAAAATGCCCGTGAAAGATCTGGAATCCTACATGAGCAGGCGTCACAGACGTTGCAGCATGCAACGGATAAATGGAGTCTAGAAGGGAGTGGCAATAGAGCAACTGTGCGCAGGCCACATGGGTGATGTTTGATCCACAGAAGAGAGTTAAGAAAGGTTTTATGGAGAGAGGACAGTGAACGGATGAAGCGCAAGCATACGATATGGTTGATAAATAGTTCAGAGCATAAAAGGCGCAAACGTGGCCCTTATTGGTGCATTTTCATTACGCCGGTGCACTAGCTACTTCACTCCGCCGTTTCCAACCACTATCAGTATGTAAACAGCAAAATTTTTATTTAGCTTTCATATTGTTGACAAATAGAGCACTTTAAACGTTCTAGGTCCAAGAATCCGACATTTTGCTCTCCACTTATCCTCTCTTGGCCCCATATACTTAGCTTTATCTGGTATACATATGCCTTTCACTATTGGCACCACTAGTAGACAAGCATAATGGAAACCAGATCCCCATCTTTAACTGCTTTTACTAGTATAACGCATGCATTTCCAGATTCTATTTCACTGGCACGAAAGCTAACCAAAAACTGAGAGGCCCCTGGCTGTTGAACTGTTCGCGGAGCTTCGCAATTTTGTTGCAAACGTTTCGTCACCAATCGAGGTGACATCATCAGTGCGTAGTGGAGTGGCGTGCAATATCGTAGAATAGCGTAGAGGAGCCTCGGTGAGAGTGCGCTGAGCGTGGTGTGCTTGCGTTTTTGTATACCGTCGTGGTTGGCCGTGGATCCGAGCAATCCTATTGGTTGGGACATCGATCCGTATTCAGTTTGCTTAATGGGCACATGACCTTTGACCTCGCCTCCTTTGTCCGCTTGCTTATGCGAGCGAGTCTTCCGCCAGTTCGGGTTGTCTAGTCACACGTTCCACCGGATTAAATTGATCGAGTTGTCGGTCCTTCATCAGTAGCGCGGCGTATACTACGTCAAGTTTGATGTGTCGATTGATTGCATGCGTTTTAGAGTACCAGGCTTCCAAAAATTCCCTCTCGTGTTTTGTACTTCCATGTGCTAGGATGTTTACGTTCTCTAGATCTAAATGGTGACCATCTTGATCTGTATGCGCAGAAACCAATGAGTGTGGATCGTGCCTTTTGACGGCCGCCTTGTGTACGGTGATTCGTGCACAAAGTTTTCTTCCAGTTTGTCCGACGTAGATTTTATCGCAGTCACTGCATTTTGCAAATGCATGCATATGCGATGATCCAGTGCTTGTTAGTAGCCGCCCCGCATCTGAATAACCTTTACTCCTTTAGAATATCTGCATCCAGTCACTCCGCTGCCCTGCCACCAATTGATCTTTAAGACTCTGTCGCAGCAACCTATTTATTTTTGCTTATTATGCCCCCCTCTCCGATTACACTAACTACGTGCTGTTCATGCACCTGACAATCACTACTAACATTCTAACTCTCTTTGCTCGGTCCCCACGCAACTATTGACTCATATCAAACGGATACTCGTACTTTACTTACTGGTGCAACGCTCTTGTCCCTACGCAGGCGATAGCAATCCACCCATACGGCTAATGATTCTATAATATACTCAAAAGACATTTCCAGCATAATTATTGTTGCACAGTGTACATGCTTTTGTCTCAAGCCCAAATGTTATAACACAAGACATTAACAATATTCAACTCCATGCCTGTTCTTGCGGTCTTCTCTCGGTTGTCTCTCACTTTCCCTTTTCTCTGAGGTCCGGGACATCTTGGAGATATGGGATTGGAGTGAGGAACAGTTTTGGCCCAAGACGGACGTAACGACCCACAAGGACTGACATGGAGGATGGTAAAACTCCACAAGGACCGACCTACAATCACCATAACCCTTGTCCAGTATGGAGAACTGGACATATCCTCATAATCCCATACATTATACATCTGAAAAATCTGGACAGCGGAAAAATTGAAACATTTGCTCACCTGGACATACAACAAGAAGAAAAATCGCGATGTCCCTCTCCTCCACCGACCTCAAAAATCATAGCAACCCAGATCAAAATACCCGTCCAACTAACAGAGTAAATTAGAAGCCATTACCCCGCGAAAAACCGAAGGTGAAACCAGTCTTCAAGCGGCTTTGCCAGTTCAACCTTAATTTTCAAAATGCTTTACGGCAGTGTTGCAGGAGGTGGTGGGTTTTCGCCTGGCAAGCGTTCTCCCTATAAAAAGCCACAAATGTCCGCATAACAACACTGCAACGTGGCGGATGTGACTCGCCACTGAATAAAGTCACAGCCCACAACTACCTACTGGCAAGTCGACTAGATTCACATATCAACTCTTCTTGGCACCGTTTCAATTACACACGATTGAACCCGGAGTATCATCATGATACATAACAGTTTTTAAACCTTGATCATGCCTAAGTTGGTGCGTCTCTATGAAACTGAGAATAAACTATCTATTTATTTATTTTATCATGGACATACGACCAATTTTCTACTATTACTGTCACAGCTGCCATAAAATGTTTGTACAGTTGTACGTATCTGATCATGCCTCGATGGGCGTGCCTCGCATAGTCGAGAATAAAGTATTTATTTATTTATTTATTTATGAGCTGATAGTTGAAATTGCATTGGTTGGCCTCATTGGCTTTTTCTTTGGGTCTTGAGATCAAGTTCCTTAGGGTGGCACTTGGCTTATTAGCCATAGAGATTCCATGTGATTGTCGCAATCTTCCTGTTAGTTCGGTGACGTTCTTGATGTAGGGCAGCACTATCCGTTTGTTTGGTTGATCACATGATTGCTGCTGTTGCTGAGGCATTCGTTTCCTTAAGCTTCTTCTGAGGAAACTTCTCGGATAACCGTTGTTTTTAAACACTCGATATAGGTAATGCTCTTCCTGTTTCCGTGATTCGGCTGTGCTGCAGTGCGTTTCCGTTCTCTTGAACAAGGTCTGAATGCAGCGCTTCTTGTGATGCATTGGATGATTGCTGTTGTAGTTTTATAGCTGATCCGTATGCATTTTCTTCCGATATACGCACGTTTCCATAGATATATCTGTATTCCTAGTAACCAGTACATCCAAAAACGGTAGCTTGTTATCCTCCTCTAATTCAAGCGTAAATTTGATATCCTCGAATGTGATATTGAGCAAACCATGAGTGGCCTGTACTCTGTTCCGTTTTACGATGACAAAGGTGTCGTCCACGTATTGTATCCAGAGTTTCGGGCTGATGGATGGCAGTGCAATGCGCTCCAATTTCTGCACTACGGCTTCCGCAATGAGCTCCGAAATTGCTGATCCCATGGGTGTTCCTCTCAGTTGCTGGTATACTTGTCCATCAAAGCGGAAATGGGTGGTCATGCAGAGGTTCAGGAGTTCCCAAAAGCTTTCAGGTCGTATGGTTGTTGTGGGGCTTAGTTGATTCTCAAGTAGTTCCAGCATGGTTTCTTTGGCCAATTCATGACTGATTGAAGTGAATAGTGCGGCGACATCGAATGAAAGCATTATTTCCTCGTCTTCTATTCTGACATTTTGCAGATTTTTGAGGAATTGTTCAGCATTGTTGATGCTATGTTCAGATCCGGCAACCAAATGTTTCAACCTCTTCCAAAAATCCTTTGCTAGTTTATATGATGGAGTTCCGGGGAGCGAGACGATTGGTCATAGTGGGACTCCATCTTTGTGTACTTTTTGTAGTCCATAGAACAGTGCAATGTTTGTATCATCCGTTTTCATTCTCCATCTCTCCATGGCCGTGAGCTCGTTCTTTGTTTGTAGTTTCTTCCGCGTTGCGTTAATCTGGTTGACCAGTTTTGAATTCGGATCTTGATCGAGCTGGTGAAATGTAGTTGCGTCTGATAGCAGCTCTTTGGCCTTGTTGAGATACTCCGGTTTGTCCATTATAACTGTCATGCGCCCTATATCCGCTGGTAGGATTACAATGTTCTCGTCTTTCTGTAAACGCCGGAGTGCATCCTGTTCCTCCTTGGCTAGGGTCTGGGTGAATTTATTCCGGGTAAGCACTGGGACAACCGTCTGTCGTATCTGTTGCTGGGACTCCTCCGACAGTCCATTTGAATTCAATGCGTGTTCTAAGCCCCTGTCACACTGGCTGGCTGGACCACCAGAAACATTCTATCACCATCTCTCCACCATCTTGGCCGCCCGTGTGTTATTTATCTTTCAACTGGCTCCAAAGCCTGTCATGCATTATGCGTGATGGCGGGTGAACGACCAGCTCCCACTGGCTTTTGTTACTATCCTAATCCTTATTTGCATTATCAATCTTTGCTTAGGTTGCTAGAACAGCCCTTGCCAGCAAACCACAAAAGAAATAGCCGGGGTGACAGTATAGCACTAATTAACATTGCCATTTAGGTGAACACTGCTGGCACTTGCTTCGGAACTTAAAATTGGAGAGAAATAGCTCGAAAGTAATCAAATGGCTGCACAATAGTATGCATCAACACCTGAAGCATAACCATCCCTCATGTTTGAGCAAGCTCATTCCCCAGCAATAGAGTTGGTAGTGCCCCACCGACACAGAACAAAATGGATTGTACGCCCCAAAGCAATTTACTAAATTTTACTAAATTTTCCCATACTGATTTCTTTATTATAAATGACAGGCTCTTCTAGCTCACGGTTGTTGGAGACCTAGCCTCTTGAATATAGAAAATTGGCTCTAAGGGATGAAACTTGCGTTGTTTAGCTAATTTTCCAGGTCAAATTGTGTCAAGTGATACGAAAGGTCTCCTGTGTTAATCTGGCAAACCTGTCGCTTGCGGCCTTGATATAAACATCAGAACCACTTTGAGGATTAAAACATACCAGGCGTTATATCCCTAGTGGTTTATGTGGCACAGTATCCACTGAAAATGGTTTGCTGAGGCCATCTAACCGTGGGTTAATTATAAGCGCTCCTGAATTCCCAAGCACACATAATATTCCTTAGGGGAATTCTAGCGTTTTCGTGCAGCATTATACCTCATTTGCATATGTTTCCATATATGCCTGCAAAGTGTACTTTTCGGCCACCTACGCAGTCCCTTCTCGTTGTAGGGAATTACGGGCTAATTGGAGCATTACTGGATAGCTATGCCTATTTATAACATATACCACATCGCTACCTTTTACAATTGCTTTTCCTTTTTCTGTTATCCGCTTGCAATCAGCAAGCCATTTTTAGAGAATATGAATAATGGCGTTATTCGTAGGCCTCCATTCAATTGCGAATAGCTCGCAGACTAGTGCGCGTATTGCATTGTTTTTCCTTTCAACGTAATCAGCGGATAAAACTTGTTCTGTGAAGCCTACGTTTGTGCTACCTTACGCAGTATTCTAGCTTCACGATAGGTTTGTTTTCTGAGATTTACATAGGTTGAAATTTCGCACAGAAAGCTACAGCAACGCAATAAAAGTTTGGCTATATTTTTTCTTAATTTGTATTTTTCTAGTGAAGCATGCCGCCTTAGTATGTTTCTTAACAAATCCTTTTTATTTTCGTCTACGTTTCTCGAAATTGTTTTTTAACTTTTTCTATTCCTTATAATTCCGCCACTCTTATTTCTTCCATGTGCGCACCAACAATTGTGGCCACTGAGCGAACCAACAAAAACCCAATGAATTTAAATTGAACTTGTGGTGAATGGGATCATGTTCCAAAGAAAATAAGCACAACTACACCTCTGCGCAGCTTTCACAACAAAAGAACAAGGAGCTCGATATCGCCCGAAGGAACCAGAAACATTTCAAGGTGGGCGCCTGTGACGCCAGCAGCTCTACACCAAGCATTTCCAATGCATTTGTAATTGCCAACGAGGAACATATACTCGTATTTTGTCTACTTCCGTGCAAGAGCATCGGATTAATGCAATGATTGATCTGACCCCTTAAGGGTGCAACCTCTAGCCCGTCTAGAGATATAACTATTTATTTATTTATTTATATGCTTGCGCGTATGTTGGCGGCATCTACAATGTTCTTGATACAGTGGTAACACCAATTTTGACACGTGGAAGCGCTTATACAACGGTTCCAGTGAATTCGGCAACATCTGCAGACTTCTTGTCACCATCAAGTGTACCTACTAGTACTGATATGCAAATAACGGGATCGGCGCTTCGACAGAAAGTGACCCGCGTTTGCGGACGTACGGACTGAAAAACGAAATCCATCTAGGTATATATGACCTCCTTACTGCCAGTATTGTGCAATGCTGCATTTTAACCGTTGGGTCACAAAAGTATTGCTAAGCCAACATAGCCGTATATGCTTTGCTGAACGTCTATTCGTTCAGTGTTTCGTGGCGTTTGCATTAATGTCTGCGTAATCGAACAACAGCATTGACGCTAGAGGTGATTACATGGTATCTCAATATCATGAACCGAAGTTCCCCAACAGCTAAACAGGGCCGCTGTACGTTGCAGGAAGCCTGCCTATACGCTAATAAGGAATGTGCTGGTATTGAATTGTACCAACACTTGGTTGTTTTCTTGGAGGAGCAAGGCCCGCTTCGTCATCAATAGACGTAAGCGTTGACCGTGAATGATGTGCGCTGCGCGGACGCCGGGCCCATCGATGCACGGAAACTCCCGAGGGTAGCAGCCGTGACTTTTTATACGTTTGCCGCCTTATAATGACTATTTACTTGAAAGAAACTGTGACATACGCAAAACGCAGACAACAATAACCAAGGCTACGAGATGCTTATTACGGTGCGCTCATGCTACAGTGACTACATGGAACAGGCAAGTAGCAAACAACACGGCTGTACGCTACACGCTCTCACGTTGCGGGGTCTAAATTGAAGCAACAATGCAAACGTATAGTTTAAGCCTAAGATAACAAGTACAAAGATAAGGTTGTAACTATGCATAATAGTATCAGCAACTTACTCAACTAAATCCGTAAACGGAGACAGGAGCACGGCGAATGAAAGGGGAAACACTCCTAGGAGGAAATCGGGCGGCCTCATCTTCCATTGGTATACAAGAGTACCCAGTTAATTTTTCCAAACAACAGTTGGTTATTAAAAATTGACTTGTTTTGTTAATATGAGTACAATGATTAACTTATAATAACTTGCATCAATAATTTTAAATAAACAAATAACCAAATATTTTATTCTACACAAACCGAGACACGCCTTTTGGGCACGATCAGCATATGGTAATAATGTACATGATAGCATGATTGGCAGCCCCGAGAGCGGGAGTAGTACAGATGCAGTCAGTAGTGTGGGCCCATATGACGCAAAAATTGTACAAAGTCTATGTCTACAGGATGCGAGCCGTAGAGATAAGTATCAGATCATTAATGCGGAGCATGTTGATGAGGAACTAGTCCGGTGAGATGGTGTACATAAGGCGCGTCAGGTTAGTGAAGCATGAGGAAGAAGCTGCAAAATATTTAAGAACAGTGGCAGGTAACTTATCAAATATTAGGCGTGTTCGTACCAGAGTGGGTATATGCACAGCGTTGGTAAATGTGGTATGGGTCAACTTGCCAAAGTGTGATTGGGGCCGTGACTTTATTGAATAGTGAATCACATCCGCCACGTCGCAGTGTTGTTAAACCGACATTTGTGGCTTTCTGTATGGAAGAAGCTTGCCAGACGAAAACCCACCACGCCCTGTAACACTGCCGACTGGTGGTATGACATTGACAAGATTGCATCTGACCGATTACCCTCGCGGATATTCGCAGTCACCTTTCGTACATTTGTTTCCCGTGGTTGTGTAGTCCCCTGCGGAGTCGACCGCAAGTTGTCTGAGCTATTGAAGTCGGATGACTCAAGTGACTTGTATTGATTTGATTAGTTTTCTGGGTTCCTTTAGCGTGTAAGGATTGCGAATTTTGGGTGATTTCTTTGTTCTGTGTTAATGCCGTGTCCGGGTGCCCTTGGTAGTTATGTCCTCAAAGGAGTTCCGTGCAGGTAATGTTAGCCTTTAGAACCAGAGAGACAAGAAAAACGGACCGAGCAAACTGCCAAGGAAACTTAACTGGACTATGTTAATGTATACAAAAAATTTATATATAAATAAGTAAATAAATAGTATATTCTCGGTAAAACGAGACACACCTGTAAAGGCGTGATCAAATATGCATACAAGCATAGCTTCTGTGGAATGTTAAAACATTTCGTTTTAATGAAAGTTATAAAAGAAAAGATGTTGTCCGTATGAGTGAGCATACTGTCAGGTAATAGTCAGACCCAGAGACATTATGGCGCTGTGGCGCGCAAAAATCCGTCAAACACAAGTTGGGGGTAATTTCGCCAGGTAGTGATCCGTGAGCACAGGAGCCTAAACGAGGCTTTCTGCAACCAATAACGATTACGAGATAGAGATGATCTGTGCTCCAACAAAGCATTCTTCATAGCAGAAGTAGTTGCGCAGGTTCGATGTAGAAGGCTGAGGACTGCGTCAGTGTGAAATGCTTAGCTGTGACTTTATTTTGTGGCGAGTCAAATCCGTCACGTTGCAGTGTTGTTAAGCGGACATTTGTGGCTTTTTATAGGGAGAACGCTTGCCAGGCGAAAACCCACCACGTCCTGGAACACTGCCGTTGTGCTGGTTATTAGCAATGTAATAACCGAATATGTTATACCTCCTAGCCGTAGTTTCGCGTTCAAGTTCTACTTCAAGTGGGACTGGAACGATAGGATGAATTCCGTATGTGTTTCTTCTTGAGCGGGTCGTCTACCCAGGATTTGATAGCGGTACCCCGACTTCTCGATGGGTTTAAAAGGAAAACACCCTGGTCCACCAATTTAATGCCAAGGTTCCTTACATTAGCTGTCCATGCTGTCAGTTACGTGCAAACACGTGACCCGAGATTTGCTGAACGTGTGAGACATATGCTGTCTAAGTGACCTAGCATACGCAAAAGTTGTCCTGTGTGGAAACCGTGAGAAGCAGGCGTTGTTAGCTGGTAAATGAGTTTAAGGGAATCAGAAGAACATAGTGTGGTTTAATTTGCGCTTAAGATATAGGTTGGGCGAGCAGTTTATAGTGGTAGATCCCATTGTTCGAATATGTGTGAGAGCCACTGGAGTTACTATGAAGGATTTGGCACCGATGAACATAATACGGTAACCTGTTCAGTAATCGAATGCTAGAGAAACAGCTGGGTGGTGGAGTGAGAAGGAGTGTCAAAGTTGTGACGAGAATGAAATTTGTATACTACGGCTGTAGCCAGAATACGGCTGCAAAGCCAGTTTTAAGGGACTTGAAACCGCGGAAAAACGGAAGTTTACAGTGCGGCAAAAAGTCAACTAGGCGGCAGGAAGGTGTGATACTAGGTGTCGGATTACTTATGAGGAAGAAACTTTTATGTCTGCTTTGCGATAAGGATAAAAGTAGGAAACCTAGCCTGCTACTTGTGGTCCTACGCACCAAAGTGCGGAGCTACAGTCGGTGGAGCATCTGAGGTAGTTATAAATAAAAAAATAAATAGTTTATTCTCAAATTCATAGACACACCAAATCAGACATACTGAAGTTTTAAAAGCAGTTGTGCATCATGACGGTACTTCGGGTACAATAGTGCGCAGTTGAAACGGTCAAGGCACTATAAGTGCACTGAAACGGTGTATATAGACGGAGAGTATCATATACTTGCATGTATATGGAAGAGTTGAAATTTGAGTCTAGTCTACTTGCCATTTTGTAGTTGTGGGCAGTGACTTTATTCAGTGGCGAGTCACATCCGCCAAGTCACAGTGTTGTTAAACAGACATTTGTGGCTTTTTATAGGGAGGACGCCTGCCAGGCAAAAACCCACTACGTCCCGCAACACTGCCGTAAAGCATTTTGAACATTAATGTATAACTGGTAAAGCCGCTAGGCGACTGGTTTCACATTAGGTTATTCTCAGTTAAATGGCTTTTAATATCCTCTGTTAGTTGGACAGATAACTTGATAGGGCCGCCAGGATTGTTGAGGCCGGTTGTGGAGGCGAACATCGAGAATAGTCGGCTTGTTGTGTGTCCAGGTGAGAAAAAGTATAAATGTTCTGCTCTCTGGAGGTTTCAGATATATAATATGTAGTAGGGTAAAGATGTGTCCAGCTCTCCATAATGGACAAGGGTTGTGGTGATTTTAGTTAAGTCCTTTTCGTTTTCAACCGTGTTCCATGTAACTGCTTGTCGGTTGTTAAGTTCGTCTTGGGCAAAACTGTTCCTCAGTCCAATCGCAGGTCTCCAAGAAGTTCCGGACCTCGGCGTAAAAGGAAAGTGAGGGACAACCGAGAGAAGACCGCAAAAACGTTCATGGAGTTGAACATAGTTAGAGTCTTACGTTATAACGTTTGGAGTTGATCCAAATGTATGTACACTGTGCACCAATTCTTATGCTGAAGGTGCCTTTTGAATATCCTATAGCATCATTAGCCGTATGGGTGGGTTGCTAACGCCTGCGTAGAGACCAGAGCGTTGTACCAGTAAGCAATCCACAAAGTATCGGTTTAGTATGAGCCAAACATTGCGTGGGGAGAGAGCAAAGTGGGTTAGAATATTGGTGGTGATTGCAACGTGTATGAATAGCAAGTAGCTATCGTAATACGATAGGGAGCGCAGAATAAGAAAGTGAAAAATAAATAGGTTGCCGCGAGGGAGATCGAAAGGTCACTTGGCGGTAAGGCGTCGGAAAGATTGGATGCAGATATTCTAAAGGCATACAGGTTATTGAGATAAGGAGTGGCTCCTAACAAGCACTGGATAATCGCATATGCATGGAGCCGGTGACCACTAGTTACTTCTAAACAGAGGTGTCGAATTTAAGTCGACCGACAAATGGTGGCGCTAGGAAAGACTATCATTGGCCAGATGCAGCCATACCAATCAGACGCTTGGTCACTAGTGTATGCTTATAGGGACACTGAATGCATCAACAAGCCATCCGAGGTAAGTGATACAGACATTCCAGGAGAATGTACGATGGAGTGACAAGGAGGTAAGTGAAGAAGTATTACGGGTTAAGGTTACAGGTAGTCGTTGGAGGACTGTATATTGGAGTTGCCTAGGAGGAGTGGAAAGCCAGAGCCCAACATGTAAGAAAAGTAGTAAGAATATGCGATAGATAAAAGCGGGATTAGAAGAGCATATTCAGTGATGTTTTGGCTAATGGGATGACAGTTATAAGAAGTAACAATGTCAGTATATAATTGGGCAACATATCTTGTTACTTTTGGCTCTATGCGGAATGTTGCGGCGCTAAAGTGTGGAAGGTAAGTGGGTGGAGCATCGGAGCATGGTGGTTCGTAAGAAGGAATGAGCCAAAGCAAAAGAGATAAAGGAAGGATTAGGACGAGACAAGGGATGGTCAGAGAGCATTGCCAGATACTTGAGGTCTTACCCACCAAAGTGTGAAAGGTAGGTTGGTGGAGCAATGGAGGTAGGAGGTCCATAAGTGGACAGGATATCCGGTACGTATATGTATGTTTGTCCATAAGTACAATTAAGAATATTGGTCAACCGTGTTTTCGTGTGGAATTGCAGTGTTTTTCATATTTATACAATTCCAGATACGTTATTTTATTACTTCTACTATGACCCACAAAGTTTGATACACACGCGCTGGATTTCATTTGTACCGCAATTAACCTTTGAATGTTCTTGAATGTTAGGTACATAGGCGATCCCTTGTTGGCACTTCACTATTTTCACTGCTTTTGATTCATTGGCTTGACTCTTAAAACAAACATCGTGGCTCTTTGGCATAAGATGCGGATTGGCGGTGCAAGTCTCTGGCGGAAGAGTTCGAATCCTGATTTTAAATACCCTTGACCCCTACTCTGTGGGTACTACGCTGTAAACCGATCTTTTGGCGTCCCACACTAAAGAAAGTTTGGGGTTGAACTACCATTGAAAACAGTGTTTGACTAAACGCCGGGAACAAAATTCGACCTTCGTCAAAATGTTTTCAGCTCCAATAGAAACAATGTCGTCGAAGTGCCTGGATTTTTGCTAAGTGGTCACCACCAGCTAAAGCAGTACAGAGAAAAACTGCAATTGTTAATCGCAGCTTGCCTGTTGTGTTATCGGATGCTGTGTGGTTGGAATTTCTCCAAATGACTTCCAACTCGGCCGACTTTTCATTTGTGACGCGGGCCTAGTGGCTGAGGCTGATAAGTGCCTCTGGTTTTGTGCAACCCCGCTCTGCCTTGTGGCCTACACGCAAACGTCTGAGACTGACCACTCAGCCGATCGCTTTGTCCAGCTCGGTGCGTACGAACATAAGTCGTTATAGAGACACCTGCATCCCTGAGGACGAGCTGTGGGAGAACGGCCCCGATCACATATAGAATTCCATACAAAGCCTTAACTGTGCTGAATAGTCTCAATGCGCCAAGAGCCTTGTTGCCCTAAAAATGCAGCACCAATACGGCTCCTTTCAAAATGTCTATGTCCTCTCCTTATCAAGCTCTTCGCGTTTAATTCCTCTTCTATCGGACTGTCGCTAGTCAGTGCCCTGCTCTGTCCTAGTATCATTTGACTGGCCCGCTATTCTTTGACTTACTCCAGACTACCGTTACGACTCTGTAGACTTCCGGCCATGTCCCCCTTCACGACAGCCTGCTGGTCTTGCCCTCCCTTTTCTAACACAGCCACCTCTATCTCTAAACTGTCCATCTCTGCTGACCCTCTCTTAATATTGTGACGGTTCCGGTCATTGTTCGGATGACTGAACACTTCCCCTCACTAGTTGCTTTCCCCACTTTATCAGTAACCCAGAGCTGTGTGCTAACCTAGCTTCCTCTGACCAGTCTCCTATTTTCTGACTGTCTACAGAGTGCTGAGCTGTAAACGGGATAGACGCCGCACAACCTAAACCCTATTTCTCTCACTCCGAGTGCTTCTACCTAACTAACTAATTTAAACTCTCCGATATCTAACATGTCCATTTCTGCTGACACTCGATTTTTCTTCCCAACGTAACTGTACTACTAAATCTCAACGCTCCGACTAATAAAGCCTCGTTTATTCGGCTCCTGTTTTCTGACATCTCTGACTATTGTGACGTTACCGTCCAATCTTAGATGACCAAATACCCTGTCCACACTACCTTGGAGAGTCCCGTTGGCTTCGCTACTCCTAATCAGTATACCTTTCTCCACTCTGACCCTGTTCTTTCCATACTTCGCTGTCTTCATTCCTCCTTTCATCGGATTGCATTTCTTTAACTGGACAGTCTACTCTATACCTTGCATTAATCTAATCTCTTCTGACCAGCCTCCTGCTTTCTGACTGCATCCATACTATCGAGACCTAAATGATCTAGGCACTACATATCCGATGCACCGATTCCCTTCACCCGAGAAGCTACTAGGAGTTATTCCTTGTTTCACCATCCAATACTTTTATAAAACTTCAGCATAACTCAGGTTCGCTGGCTTGTTAATGTATTCGGTTACACTGTAGGAATCCACTAGTGACCAAACTGCCTAATGGAATGGCTACATCTGGCCACCGAAAGTCTTCCGTGGCGCCATTATCTGTCAATCCTCTTAACCTTAGCACCTCTATTTAATAGCAACCAGTGGTCGTAGGCTCCACGCATCTTTGCACATATTCGGAGCTTGCTATGAGCCACCCTCTTCTATCTCCAACCTTCATTCTTTGTGACTGTCTGCGTCACATTCATTTGCTGTCTGTTGACTTATGCTGGGTCACTTTAGGTATCCACTAGCCACTAGAAGGCTTCACCCCAATGCCATTGCTAGTCGTCGATAGTCTCTATCTTGCCTAGTAGCATTATCGGTTCGTCGTAATACCTACGTCACCACTTTTCGGCTGCAGCGAGTCATGGTAGGTAGCATACATCTTTGCGCTAGGAGCCACTCCATAGCCCTTCCATTCTTACTCTCTTGAATTTTTGGCATCACATACCTTTGCTGTTTGTTGACTTCTTCTGTCACTGTAAGTGTCCAATAAAAAAGTAAAAGGCTAAATCGAATTCAGTTGCTGTCCGCTGGTTCTCTCTCCCCTCTTTGCACAATTATCCTTAGTTCTTCTTATCTTCATCAAGTTTCCTGCAGTGACTCATTGTAGGCTCCATACATCTTTGCACTTATCAGGAGCTACTAGGAGACATTCCTTGTTTCTCCAGCCTGCTATCTCTCAGAATGCCTGCCTCACTTACCTTCACTGGCCTGTTGATGTGTTCTGTGACACTACAGGAATCCACTAGTGACCAAACTGCCTAATGGATAGGCTACATCTGGCCACCGAAAGTCTTCCGTGGCGCCATTATCTGTCTATCCTCTTAACATTAGCACCTCTATTTAATAACTAAATAAATAAATATTTATTCTCGACTATGCGAGGCAAGCCAATTAAGGCATGATCAGGTATGTACGGCTGTACAGACATTTTATGGGAACTGTAGTGACAGTAGAAAATTATTCATATGTCCGTGCTTGGAACTGTGCAATGGTGAACATGCGAAACAACGATTTGGTTGTAGTGGATCGGGACCCACTTGGTAGGACATAATCGCTCTGCCATATATCGCAGTCATACCTCGAGTAATAATAGATAAAACCTGAGTGATCCACTGGAAGATAATTGAAGAGCAAGCTATCCAGTATGATGATTCTAATTGAGCTGCCAGTGTGAAGTTATGGACTGTGACTTTATTCGGTGGCGAGTCACATTCGCCACGTTGCAGTGTTGTTAAACGGACATTTGTGGCCTTTTATAGGGAGAACGCTTGCCAGGCAAAACCCACCACGTCCTGAAACACAGCCGCCAATCCACTGAATGGCAAGTTGTAACTGGCTATGTTTCTTGTTGAACGTTCTTTTGCTCCATTATTCGCAGTCAAGTTGCGTCCCATTTTTCTGCTGACTGATGCGCTATGCGAGTGGCCATTGCGTGCCTGGGTCCTCTCCTGTTCCAGATCGGTAGGTCAGGAACTAAGCATTCTTTCTGGATATGATGTGTTGATCATCTGCAGAACCAAGTGAAGCCTCGAAGAATATACGTTGAAATATGTTGAAGCCTTGGAGGACAGGATAGGTTCCGAAGAAAGAATCGCAAATCCCCCGGGGTATGTAGTGAAATTGATTAGAGATTGTGGTAACCACGGCCATTTGAGCGGTCAAAGCGGATTGAAGAGCTTAGAATGACCGATTGTTCAACTTTTGTTTTGGCAGGAGAATGTGCCTTCCGTGGTCGAAAGTCCTCCAGTCAAGAGATATGTGGAAGAGGTATTGTTAGGTAAATTGGACTCAGTGGTTCATGCCGCGGAAGAATCGATTGATTTGTCCGGTTAGTAAGTTGTAAAAAAGTTGATAATTTTCCGCTTATGTCCAGGTAGAGGAACTGTGTGCCTTGTATTTTTGTCGAAACGGGTCGTAGGCTCCACGCATCTTTGCACATATTCGGAGCTTGCTATGAGCCACCCTCTTCTATCTCCAACCTTTATTCTTTGTGACTGTCTGCGTCACATTCATTTGCTGTCTGTTGACTTATGCTGGGTCACTTTAGGTATCCACTAGCCACTAGAAGGCTTCACCCCAATGCCATTGCTAGTCGTCGATAGTCTCTATCTTGCCTAGTAGCATTATCGGTTCGTTGTAATACCTACGTCACCACTTTTCAGCTGCAGCGAGTCATGGTAGGTAGCATACATCTTTGCGCTAGGAGCCACTCTTCATCTCTCCAAAACTGGCTCTCTTGAATTGTTTTCCTCACATACCTTCGCTGGATTTTGACATATTCTGTCACGGTTGGTATCCAGTGGTAATTAGTAGGTCTAATCCAAATGCGCTTGCTTGCCACTAATACTCGCTCACTGTTTCCTAACTGTACCATCTATCGCTCTCCTTATCCGCCTTACCATTTCGCGGAGATTCGTCTTAGGCTCCTTGTCCCTTTTGCGCAGATCTTGAGCCTGCTAGGATACACTCCTTGTCCCTCCATCATACATTCCCCTGGGAAGTATTTCACTTACCTTCTCTGGTTTGTTGATGCATTCTATGATCCTGTAGGCATAAACTAGGGATCAAGCGTTTTGTTGGAATGGCTACATCTGGCTACTGCTAATCTATCCTAGCGCCACCATCGGTTGATCAGCTTAACTTCGGCACCTCTGTTTAGTAACCAGCTAGTGGTCGTAGGCCTCATGCATCTGCGATTATCCTTTAGACTATCTGCAACCAACCTTTCCGCCAATTTAACTCCAGACCTCTCTTGAGGCAACCTATTTAGCTTATTAGCACCTTAGCATAATTCGAGAATCTGCGCGTCGCTGTGTCTTAGCCTCTACGCTCTGAACCATCTAACAGCTGTATTGTGTGCTTGCGCATCATCCATGCGCTGTCCTTTCTTCATGAAACCTTCCTTAGCTCTCTGTGGAGCAAACATAACTCAAGTAGTCAGCGCACAGTGCTCCTTTCTAGACGTTCATATATCTATTACTCGCTACGTCCATGACCCTTACTTATACTAAAATCCAGCCCTCTCACCGGCTTTTCCCGGCACAGGCTACCATGCTATGAGGCACAGCCGTCACATACTTCATCTGCGACAACTAATCGATGGTAGCTCAGCTCTCGCACTGGCTTCTCCCGGCTCAGGGCTCCTTAGTTATATTCCAATAGCACCACAGCAAGTTTTGATTAGCTGCGCGTCAGTGCGTCTTAGTCTATTATGCTCGAACTATTTAACAACTTCAGTGTATGCTTGCGCTTTCCACGTCTGCTGTCCTTCTATCACGAAAACTTACTTAGCTTTCTTCTGTCGTGCAAGCATATCCATGTATTCAGCGCAAGCCGCTGTTCTGCCTCACATTTCTAGATCTTCGTTTATCCCTTACTCGCTGCATTTTCTTAGGCATTTTTACCTGCAATCCTCCAAGTCTCGGGCTAGCATTCCCTGGTTCTATCCAGCTTGGTACTATTATCTTAGCACCCAAGCTGCTGCAGTTAGGCCTCAGGTTCTGATATCCTCAGCAACCTTAATGTACGCTTGCATTCTGGCTATTCGCTGTTCTTCTGTCAATTAACCCTTCTTAGCTTTTTAGTTCAGCACTCCTCTCATCTGGTCAGTACACAGACGCCCGTTAGCTTCTCATGTATATGTGTTCATTGCTAACTTAGCTGCTGCTATGTTAGCAACACTTACCCATGTATGAGTCCAACAGACGCACTGGCTTTTCCTGGGTCCGCATGTTCTACGCTCCCGATCGAAGTAGGTCGGCTACTTGCTGGTCTTTAAATTCTGCTTTCTGTCTTCCCACGCAATAGTTAGATCATAGCAAACCGATACTGCGTTTTTGCTCAAGGGCGCAACGCTCTTTATCCCACGTAGATGGTAGCAACCAACCTATAGGCCATTGCTTTTGTCGAACACTCAAAAGACACTTTCAGCACAAGCATTGTTACACAATGTACATCATCTGTTTCCACTAAATGTTATATTATAGGACTTAAACCATGTTTTTTCCCACGCCTGTTCTTTGCGTCCTTGTTTGTCCCTCACCTTCCCTTTTCTCCGAGGTCCGGAACTGCTTGGATATCTAGGATTGGACCGGGGAACCGTTTTTGGCCGGAACAGGACGTAACTCAAAAGTACCTACAAAGAACATAGCTGCACAAGAAATGGATACAAATGCACTCACTACCGCGACCGTTGTCTAGTAATGATAGCTGGACACGAGGCTTCCAAACACCTGAAAAGCATACATAAACCTGAAAAATCCAGACGCAAGAATCTGATGTGTTGCTCACCTGGACAAACAAAGATGACTAAGGTCTCATCATCCATAGGCCTCAGCCATCATGGCCGCCCCGACTAATGATACCTAATCAGCTAACGGAGGAAATTGAAGTCAACTGACTACGGATAACCGAGGGTGAAATCAGTCGGCGAGCTGCTCTGCCAGTTGTATATTAGTATACAAACGGAGTTCTGACAGTGTTCCAGAAGGTGGTGGGTTTCCGCCTGGCAAGCGTTCTCCCTATAAAAAGCCACAAATGTCCGCTTAACAACACTGAGACGTGGTGGATATGACACGCCACTGAATAAAGTCACTGCTCACAATACACACCTGTAAAGGCGTGGTCAAATATGTATACAAGCATGGCTTCTGTGGAATGTTAAAACATTTCGTTTTAATGAAAGTTATAAAAGAAAAGATGTTGTCCGTATGAGTGAGCATACTGTCAGGTAATAGTCAGACCAAGGGACATTATGGCGCTGTGGCGCGCAAACGTCCGTCAAACACAAGTTGGGGTAATTTCGCCAGGTAGTGATCCGTGAGCACAGGAGCCTAAACATTGTTTTGTTGCAACCAATAACCATTACGAGATAGAGATTATCTGTGCTCTAACAAAGCCCTCTTCATAGCAGAATTAGTTGCACATGTTCGATGTAGAAGGCTGAGGACTGCGTCAGTGTGAAATGCTTAGCTGTGACTTTATTTTGTGGCGAGTCACATCCGCCACGTTGCAGTGTTGTTAAGTGGACATTTGTGGCTTTTTGTAGGGAGAACGCTTGCCAGGCGAAAACCCACCGCGTCCTAGAACACTGCCGTAGCTTTCGTTGAACAGTAGTGCAAGTCGGGTACGCGTCGTATAGACCTATTTTGCATTCTATTATTCACAGTCGGTTGACAGCCAAAATTCTTCCTTGGTTGGCCGCATGGCTTAGTGCTGATACGGCAGCAGTCGTTGAAGCTAGTCAATGATGCAAGATTCGAAGAGTCGAATGATAATGATGCAGGTGAGTAAACACATTGTTAATAGAGGCCGGCTTTTCTATTATATTCTTGCTCGGCTCGCAAACCATGTCCAGCTATCCACGCTGAACTTGTCATGGGGTCGGTGAGTGAAGTTGTTTCTTGTGGCTGAATATGTCCTTAATAGGTAAAAACGCCATTCTCCGCAAATTGGATTTGGGATTCCTGCAAATATAAGTAAGTGTAACTGTTTCCATAGCCAAGTGAAAATTCCATGGAAGGCCATCGGAATAGCCACGTATACGTGCGCAACGCTGTCCGTGAAATGACATCAGAATAGCTCCAGGTGACTGGCGAATAGGAATGTTTGAGGCAGTGAAGGTAATCACGCCAGAGTTGTTTGTCTTCGGTTGTGAAACGGGGGATCCATGTACATATATTATTCCAGGTGAGTAAATTGTTCTCTGAGTACGAGGCAAGCTAAACTCATTTGTTTAGACCCCATGAAGGTGGCGCCTCCGGAATGGCGGAATGAGCTCCAGTTGGACCAGTGTGTGGGTTTTTCATTTTCTGGAGAAAGGACAAAGCGTTTTGAGGATGGGTCGGCTAGTCCCAGTGGATAAACCTTGTTTTGGTGGATGTACCTGTGGGAATCTCGGGAAAAACGGGCAACGGACAAGAGGTGGCCAAACAGAGACAGCAATGAATCAAGAAGCACTAACACAGACCGGTGGCGCTCACCGGTGCCTATGATACATTCAAACTTATGTAATTTTGTTTAGTATAAATAATTCGCAAGCGCGTTCTATACATTACGTCGCTGGTGTGACTCAGACTACAGCTACTACGTGGGAAGAAGGTTCTGCACGCGCAGGGTCAAAAGACCGATATAACAAAGCGTTTCAACAAAAGTTAAGCGAATGATGCCATGGTTTTAATAAATAAATAAAAATAAATATTTTATTCTCGACTGTGCGAGGCACGCTCGTGGAGGCATGATCAGATATGTACAACGGTACAAATATTTTACTGAAATTGTAACAGTAACGTAGAAAATTGTTCATGTATCCAAGATTAGAACTGTACAATGTTGAAAATGCGAAACAATAAGTTGGCTGTCATGAGATACGGGCCCTCAGCTAATAAGAGCTTGAGAATCCTGAATGATCCATTGAAAGGTAATGGAAGAGCCCGCACACAAGGAAGGAAAAGGTCAACGTATCGTAGGATGTAAAACGACAACAGTATATACAGATGTAGAAGTCCCGGTGAAACGATCCTATGTAGAATTGTGACGCTAAGTGACCTGCCAGTGTAAAGTTATGGGCTGTGACTTTATTCGGTGGCGAGTCACATACGCCACCTTGCAGTGTTGTTAAACGGACATTTGTGGCTTTTTGTAGGGAGAACGCTTGCCAGGCGAAAACCCACCACGTCCTGGAACACTGCCACCAATCCATTGAATGGCAAATTGTAACTGGCTATGATTCTTGTTAAAAGTCTTTCTGCTCGGTTATTCGCAGTCAGGTTGCGTCCCATTTTTTCTGCTGGTTGATGCAATAACTGGTTGCCTATTGCGTTCCTGGGTCCTGTCCATTGGTAGGTCGGGTACTAAACATTCTTATTGAATATGATGTGTTGTTCCTTCGCAGAACCACGTGATGTCTTCTCTGATTATGTATATTTGCCGGGTAGTGAAGAATTCGTGTCCAGCTACCCTCACTGGACATCGGTGGTTGGGTGTAAATAGTTAGAGTGGAAGTGAGGCCATGGTCAAGGTAAGTAATTGTTGGTTATTTCGTCCCATCCCAGACGGAGGCTGTTCCTCAGTTCAATCCCGAAGCTCTCCGATGTTCACGACCTCAACGAAAAGGGAGAGAGGAACAAGCCGAGAGAAACAGGTAAACCGATGATGATGGCAGAAGCCAGAATGCGAGAGGCACCTTAGGTGAAACTGAGGACAACTAGGTTGTGACCGAATGCGGGAGCAAGATAGGTAGAGCAACATTCCAAGAGGAAAAGGAATTTCAAGGAATCGGCTAGGAGCGAATGAATGCTGACGGCAATACGAGGAGTAGTTCGTAAGAGTAATTTCACTAAAGCGTTCATGATTCTACAGTCCAAAAGCCGTCAGAAACTGGGAAAATGGTCACAGGGGGCCAAAACTGCCGTGCATTGGGAGTCGTTATGACACGTACGGTCTCAATAGTATACCAGTGCGAGCATAAGGTAAAGAGCATAGGAATAGGAAGAGTGGTAACTTGAGCACACTAATGGAAGTACTAGTCAAGCAACACTTAGCAATGGTTCGTGGGGGGCCAATATTCAGGAGCGAGCTCAGAGCGAATGAGATCATGCGCACGAGGATAACTTGGATAGGCGCAATGAATATAAGCTGTGGGAATAAAAGTTGGAGCGCAATAAGAGAAAAGGCCAAGGATAATAGGAAATAAAGGCAGGCAGAAAGTGACAGACGGGTCAGGTGAGACAAGATAACGGCAGGACAGTAAAGCCGGACGTCCGAGTTAAAAAAATGAAAACAAAAAGCGATAGAAAAAGTTAGGGTCTAGATGAGAATGGATCATTGGTAAAGCGTGGAAAGGCCCAGAAGTCTCTCCACGTAGTGTTTACAGGACCAATAGGTCAGCCGAACCAACAGAAAACGTCTCAGAAGTCCATATGTATTCATTGAGTATGGGACGGACTAAGCGGGATTGGGTTAATCGGCGCTTTGGGACTAGGTCGTACAATGCAGATAAGAATGAGGCTATAACAATAGTGTGGGGTAATAGAGTTAACTCTGCGGAGCCAATACCGTTTAAGGCTCGGTATCATGGGAGCAGTCAGAGATAAACAGACCAGTCCAGTGAGACAGGATCACGGCAGGGCAGTAAAGCTGGTCGTCCGATTAAAAAGGGGAATGAAATAAGAAAGCGAGATAAGAAAAGGTTAGGGTCGGTATGAGAAAGTGTTACTGATATGAAAAGAGGGAGCCCACGAAGCATTCCAGGTGATGTATACAAGGCGTCGATTCAGCGGAAATCAAGTCTGTAATGTGGAATAACTGTAAGTAAGAGTGGAAACAAGTGGCTGATCTAGCAAGACTAGATTAGCCGGCGCGTAGGAATAGCACGTAAAATTAAAGGCAGGAAAAGAGGCTGTAACAAAAGGTGAACGAGTCTAGTAGCTTCAAGAAGTAAGGGATCAAGAGCGTTGAGTCTGTATAGCGTATACCACTTAAGTCAGAGTAGCATATCAGAAATCAGAGAGAAGGAAACTGATCGGTGGACTAGATCAGGACACCGACAGTTGAAGAACAATTGAGAACAGAGCGCGATAAAACATAAGTTAGCGACAGGATGAGAAGGGTTTATTCACGATGGGTAAGAGAAGTTCACGAGGCTCTCTAGGTAGGGTAAACGGATAGTAGAGTCAGACGAGCAAAGAAAGGCGACGCCTCAGAAGTCTGAATAAATCTGGAAAGCAGGAGGCCGATGGAGTAAGACTTGATTAGTCGGCGCGTGTGGATAAGGAAATGTAGTAAAGGTAAGAAAGGAGCCAGCAGTAAAAGGTTAGCAAGTCAAGCAGGCCCTAAATTTAAGGGAAACATCATGTTAAGACTACGGGGCGCCTACCGCGTAGGTCTTAGTAGCGTAGTAGCAGACTGAGGGAAACAGACTAGGCAAGTGAGCCAATATCACGGCAATGCAGTAAAGCCGGACGTCCGATAAGAAAGGGATTGCAAACAGAAAGCGAGAGAAGAAAAGTTTAGGGTCGGTATGAAAAGGTTTACTGCTAAGTAGTGAGGGATCCCACGAGGCTTTCCAGGTGATGTGAGCAAGATATCGAGTCAGCCGAACCCAGGTTTGTAACGTGGAATAACTCTAAGTAAAACTGGAAACAAGTGTCTGATCTAGTGAGACTAGATTAGTCGGCGCGTAGGAATAGCGCTCAAACGTAAAGACAGGTAAAGGTCCGCAACAATAGAGGGTGAGCGAGTCAAGCAGAATCTCCGGGTAGGGGGACAAGAGCGTTGAGTCCGCATAGCGCATACCACTTAAGTCAGAGTAGCATTGTAGCATAAAAGAGAAAGAGGCAAGTCAGTGGGACTAGATCACCTCAGAGCAGTAAGATCGTGCAATCCAATTAAAGAAATGAAAGCAGAGCGCGATAATAAGGGTTTGGGGCAGAATGGGAAAGGTTTATTGCCGATGGGTGGGAGAAGTTCACGAGGCTCTCTAGGTAATGCGAAGGGATAGTGGAGTCAGACGAGCAAAGAGAGACGACGTCTCAGAAGTCTGAATAAATCCGGAGAGCAGGAGGCCGATGGAGTTAGACTTGATTAGTCGCCGCGTTTGGATAAGGACATGTGGTAAAGGTAAGAAAGGGGCCAGCAGTAAATGGTGGGCAAGTCAAGCAGGCTCTAAATTTAAGGGAAACATCATGTTAAGACTACGGGGCGCATACCGCGTAGTCTTAGTAGGATAGTAGCAGACTGGGGGAAACAGACCAGGCAGGTGACTGTTTACATTACTCACACTAGAACCCAAGACGTCGTCATGCATTGACGACCTTATTCCTCATGATTAAATTTACAATTTCCTAAGCCTGCACAACTTTCGGCTTACTGCCGATTATATACACAGCAACGTGTTTGTTACGAAACATATTTGCATGTAATTATTGATCACGCCTGTTTTGGTGTGTCTCGACAAATTCGAGAATATACCATTTATTTATTTATGTATACTACACCGCCGGTGACGATGGCACGTAGCCGGCGCAAACCCAAGGCGATCACTCCTGCTGTCAGAAGTAGCCGGGTCTTAGCTGCTTGGCTTTCGGTATCGCTGACGACTGCTGATGGCGGCTATGACGTTAACCCCAAAAGGTATTTAGCGGTTGTTAGTATTGGCGCAGCTCCAGCCTCCTTTACCGATGTGCAGTCGTCTAGGGAAAAACAGTACGAAGCGCAACAAGGGTGAAACCGAAGCCTTCTCTTTCTCCTTCCCATCTAAAACAAGTTAACGACCGCGTATGCCAAATAGAAATGTTGAATAAAGGCAACCCGCTCCTTAAGCCGCCGAATCGCGGGAACATCACAACTCGGGAGCCATGTTTGGGTAGCACGAACACGCTTGAATCCGATAAGGGTTCTGCGGCCGCTGGGATATTGGACGACCAGGACGTTATAAATAAATAAATAAATAAATATTTTATGCTGGACTATGCGAGGCACGCTCGTGGAGGCATGATCAGATATGTACAACGGTACAAACATTTTACTGAAATTGTAACAGTAACGTAGAAAATTGTTCATGTATCCATGATTGGAACTGTACAATGTTGAAAATGCGAAACAATAAGTTGGCTGTCATGAGATACGGGCCCTCAGCTAATAAGAGCTTGAGAATCCTGAATGATCCATTGAAAGGTAATGGAAGAGCCCGCACACAAGGAAGGAAAAGGTCAACGTATCGTAAGATGTAAAACGACAACAGTATATACAGATGTAGAAGTCCCGGTGAAACGATCCTATGTAGAATTGTGACGCTAGTTGTCCTGCCAGTGTAAAGTTATGGGCTGTGACTTTATTCGGTGGCGAGTCACATACGCCATCTTGCAGTGTTGTTAAACGGACGTTTGTGGCTTTTTGTAGGGAGAACGCTTGCCAGGCGAAAACCCACCACGTCCTGGAACACTGCCACGGACGAATGGTTTTCAATCTTTTCCACGAAGGCGAGGTACACATCAATATTTTTTCTGTCTTTTGTCTCGGCAGGAAGCAGGAAGGTTACTGGAATACTCGCCACCCACCAAATTATCTGCCAGAATGAAGCTGAGCGCCGTCAAGTTCTCAGATAAACCTCATGCCTCAAGGGGCAGCCTTTTATAAATGACAAGATCTTGTTCGAAGTTAGAGCGTCGTCGAAGAGCTACGGAAACTTCGGGCAGATGGTAAAGTTAAGATTCACGTTGTGAATGTTTACAGGGTACCGAAACAACAGACAGTTTGCTGGAAACCAATCCTCGTCACACCCAGGCAGTAAGGATAACGAATAAGCTACAAGTGATAACTGCCACTGTGCGTAGCACAAGAAACCCACTTGATGAACTTAAACTCCTCGCTTCAAAGAAATAGCCGCATTGCATGGCTTTCACAGAGACCTTGTTATCCTCGGACGTATAAGACTCGGAAGTATAAATTCTTGGATATCACTTCTCTCGGGCCGACCTTTCTGAAGTGCGATTTGTACTGAAAAGAGAGCTTCATAGCTCAGATTGTGGAAGTTGCCAGCGGAAACGACTCTGCTTCCGAACTTTTGTAGTGTCGGATAAATGACGGGTATGGGTCCCTTATGGTCTATGTCATTTACAGAGTACCTATGAGGTCCGGAACCTGCTTACTAAAGGGGAGAACGTTGCACAGCAGGGGTAGAAGCTGTCTGATAATAAGAGACTTTAATGCTGCTGCTATGATTTGGGACCTGCTCTACTGTAACCTAGCTCCGGATTCCAAGTGGCAAGCGTTGCCCGCGGGTCTTAGAGTCATAGTTCTCAAGGAGTCAACCTTTGAGCACTAGGCCTCGAGGTCCACCACGTTTAGGCTCTCTCTATCTGATGAGTCCAAAGGAGGACGAAACCGCTTATGGGGTGTCAACTTTGAGAGGGGCAACACCGAACCACTCTATTTCCGGATTCCTGCGATTCTCTTCTTCCGAGACTTACACTTGTTTGTCGTTTCCTCCAGTATGTCGCAATACTTCGTAGAATATATCCCGGCCAGGCCACTCCAACGGACATCGTACTCCCAAGGGCCTACCCAGGTGTCTTCTCGCTGAATTTATTACAGCCTACTGGCAAAAGTGATCATGCGTGGCCGAGTGCGTACCGTCGGAACTTATGGGTTGCGGACCCACACTGTGTGAGACTTGCTGTAATTACTCTAGATTAGATCATTCCTTAGAATATGGTTGCTGACAACCCCCGGGCCTCTTATATACAAAAATGGTGTTACTCCTTGATCATACAGTTCGTCTGTGTAAAAAGAAGCAGTTATCCTTGGGCCCTCCATGGGTTGATAATAAAGTACGAATGCCTGTGAACAAATTACCCAGTTTGTGAGATAGCTTTATGTCTACAAAGACGGCGTTAGACTACTGGAACTACCAGGCGGTTGGGAACCACAGCATGGAAACGAAACGCGAGAACCGACAATAGTACGAACTTTGTTTGACAGGAAAATCCAAGGATATTCCCAACCTACTGTTCTGGTCTCGGGCAAAGTGTATAAAAGATGGGGTGGGAAACTCGCCGTGCACTATAGCAGTAATGATACCTTACTTTGTGAGGATGATGCCAAAATTGATCTCCAAGATTCGCAACATTCTTCCGTTTTTCCATCGTAGCTACATAATCCCGCGAGGTTGGATCACGCCGCTCCCATAGACTTGAACATAATGAGCTTAGTGGCAACTTGGTTTCGCGACTACTTCTTAAACTAAATACGAAGTGTTCACCGGGTCCGGAAGACCAGCAGCACATTGCTTTTACCGTTTGCCACGTTTTCAGCGCGCTCTGGACGCCGGCAGCCATCCGAGGGCTTGGAAACTGGGCACTGTGAGGCATATATGTAAGGCAAGAGGTCGTCAGTAGCCTGCAAATTACTGGCCGAAGTGCCTGAGTTCAAAAAGTTGTAAACTCATGGAAAGTGTTCTAAAGTGGGCCCTAAACCTTCGCCCGGAGAATCTGCTACCCGTCTAATGCGCTCAAAATGGGTTCCGGAAGGCACTCTCCTGTGTCTCCAATTTGCTTGCTATTATTGAAAAATAAGCGTGATCGCTGGATGCCGGTAACCGTATGTCCTATTCGTCGACTGCAGCAGGTAATTTGACAAAGTTGCTCCCGGACCTCACGCCTTCAAACGCCGGAGAGCTGTCGTTTGTGGAAACATTAACACATGGGTCGCTAACTTCTTGAATGGCCGCTGCTAGTAAGTAGAAGCATAACTTTTTATAGCATGAAAATATCTGAAGCTTTAGGTGACCTATAAGTTGCACAGAAATAGGGTCTACTGACTACCGTTGGCCGTCAATCCTGTCAGCTCGGTTGTCACACCTTCAACATCGCTAGCTACCGCGGTATGGCGTACGCTCCTCTCATCCATGCGCATATTCGGGGCTTGTTAGGTGCCACTCCTTATATTTCCACTATATGCTTGCTGACTGTCTGCATCACATATTTTTGCTGGTTTGTTAACCTATTCTTTGACACTGTAGTTATCTATTAGTAACTAGAACGATCAACTCTACTAGCCCATTTGGCCACTGTAACCCAGTCCATTAGCGTCATCACTGGACCGTCTTACCTTCGACGCCTAGTCTTCTCTTCATGTCCATTTAACCCTAGCTGGCTTTTACTAGGCTCAGCTTCATATCCTCATATACCCAAGTACATAATAGTTCTTATGTGGTCTTAGCTAATCCTCATCCCGTAGTGTATATATATATATCGTCACTTCGTAACTGTACCTTCTGGTTTCCATTTGAAACCAATCGTCGTTACATACACGCCTTCTAGTCTCCGCTTAAATTCTTAAGTCACTAGCTAATACCGCGTGCATTTCTTACTGGAATCCAGTTCTTCATCCTCATGCACACGCAACTAATCTACCCATTGGTCCATGCCATCTGCTGCATAAGCAAAACCATTTTCAGCGTAACGTCTGTTACACATTCTACACAAGTTGTCCTACTTACATGGCTTAAAGTAGGATTTCCCCAATATCATGCTTGACCTTCTTGGTCTTCTCCCGGCCTGTTCCTCTCTTTCCTTTCGCTCCGAGGTGGTGTAGATCTTACTGATCCAGGACTAAACTGAGGAACTGCCTCCGTCTGAGATGGGACGAAACAATTAACAGGGACTCACCTCGCCCATGGCTCCACCTCCAAACCAACCATCTGCGCCCAACACCTCAACCACCGATGTCCAGTGAGGGTAGCTGGACAATAATTCTTCGCCCCTCCGGACATATACATAATCAGAGTAGATAAGACCCCATACACTGGAAATCCTACTTACCTGCAACATCATACTTCCTCCTTGACTGACAACACCGTCCATGTTGAACTCTAACTTTGACACTAGTTTAGCCAACGGAGGAGTCATCCGGCTGTGAATAGCTGCATGAAAAACTGCTTCATAAGAAGCTTTGCTAGTTGTACATGACCGTTCAAAGCAATCGACGACAGTGTACCAGGACATGGTGGGTTTTCGCCTGGCAAGTGTCCTCCCTATAAAAGACACAAAAGTCCGTTTATAAACACTGCGATATTTCGGATTTGACCCGCCTCTGAATAAGCTCACTGCTCACTGTTACGCTAGAGAATAACGACTAAGCATATTGCACTAGTTTATTGTCACATACAACCGTGACTCTGTCTTCATATACTGTCCCCACTCTACTTACTATGATATTTTATTTATTATACGCACACCTGAAACAAGTTTATTGGTACTCCACTGAGGACGTTGCTCCCCATGAGTGTCTCGACTGTTTCTGCAAATTGTACAACTTTTGGCCTCAGCCATTTACGTGCATTGTAACGTATCATTTGCCCCACACGGTTGCTTGTAAATTTTAATCATACCTGAGGGGATATGCCTCAGTGAATTTGAGAATAAAATATTTAGTTATTTAATTATACGGAAAGACCAAACAATCTTCTGACAGATTGGAATTACATGTTATCCGTATCTTCATCGGGCTCAGGTGGCAGTTGAACAGAAGGTACACCGGCTTGAGGCATTACACCTCACCGCGCCCTCGGATACTGCTAGGGAAAGAAAAAGGTTAGCATAAAGGAAAAGTCTACATCAACATGTAAATCGGGAGCGGTTGTGTAAAGAAAACCATTGCGCTTGGTGAGAAGCGGCAGGGAAATGACTGGGGCAAGTCTGGGTAAAGTATACCAAACTGCTGGCAGGTGTAGCAGGGGAGATCACGACGCAGGTTGGCATGATGCCGGTCTGGACGAGCCTTGCATTCATCCACAGCTGATGCCGAGATCACCTCGGAAGGTCTGGCCTTCTAAAGTCGGTGGCCTAGCCCAGCAACGTAATTTTGCATGTAGTTCATCTGGCTATGTTGTCGTATGAGCCGGAGTAGGTGTTTAGGTAGATGGGGGCGTTAGTGGTGCATCTTCAGCTTGTGGCAAAAGAAGGGTCCAGGGTTGTATAGGACTGCAACTCCAGGAATCAGGACACTCCGAGTTCGTGCATAGTTCATGTAGAAGCGCCAACAGCGACGAGCAGCTGCAGATAATGCAACGGTTTGAAACCCTGTAATAACTTATCGCCTGGCTTTGGAAGACATTAGGCATACGCCCAGGCGTATGTGATCCTATTTTCATGATCAGTAGGGTCCGACAGAGCTCTTCAAACTCTACACCAATGAACTTCCAGCTAAGATCCAAACTGCTTGCCTTACATATGCTGCCGATCCGAAACGCTAGTTAGTATCCTAGCTTGAATGTTCTGCTATGCTATAGACAGCGCTGGGACGGTTGCACAGATGGTCAATGGAGTGACTGATACCCATTAACCCTGTTAAGTGTTAAGTCTGCTCAACTTGTGCCAGGGAACCTTTTGGGGTTTAGCATATTAATGGCTAACAGCTCATGAACGAAAACTTGGCTTAGGAATATGGAATCTTTGTCACGCCAAACCTGGGCATGACAGAGTACCCGAAAATGGGGGCCCTGCTACTAGGATGTCCTTCAATATAAAGCGATTATATTCTCTCATGGCTCCAGCGATACTGCGACTTCGCTACACATGGCTTGTTTGATCAATAGTTGAGTACGCGTAACACGAACACTTACGTCTTACGAAAGGCGAATGTTTGCTGATAGCGAAGGTTCAGTGGCGGAAATCGAAATCCGTGATGACACTCCGGAACCCGTCTTAATCACATCAACCTAAAAGGATGAGCCTGTTCTCGCTGTAATACCGGCGTCACTGTGATGATTTGAGCTACACTTGACTTATTCTCCTAAGTGTCTATGGTACCTAAAAACACACCCTTCCGGTATTTAGCGAAATTAAATTTTACCATTGTTTTATTCAATAATCGTTCACTGGTTTTACTGACGGCACTTCCGTTGCCATAAATTGCTTTACTGAATATTTACTAAACCGTTTCTCGCTTCTGTTGATTCGTTTCCCATTTCTGCAGCCTGTACGATACACGTTGGGCTCAGTCGCCTCCAACTTCTATACTGTCCCGTAGTTGACACGTCTCTGACGTATCTTGGATTACAGACAAGTATCGCAGGCACCAGCCAACGAATACTGACAACGATCGGTGACAAGCCGCCCCTCACTTTAAATTTCCATGCTTGTGAGCCTATTCAAGTGTCGGATTCATTACTTTTGCTTAGCTTCTTTTTGCATCTATCACAAGTTTAGTTGCTTTTCTCAAAGGAGCATCTAGAAGATAAGTAAGCTCTATATGTGATTGGCCCCGTAGAGCCTGTCATGATCAATACAGTTGCATTAACTACTCCACCATTTTGGGAGAATTATCCTTGGTTATGGTTATGCCCCTAGAACCAATTTCTCACATACTTAATATTTGTTCTAATTTCGCCATGCATAAGCACTAATATCGCTCCTTCTTCAGAGTATATCCGCGCAAGTAAGGGACATCATAGTTTACCACGCACTTCCTAAAATACGATACACTTAAACCAGCCGTTATTAAGCGCACCAAGCCTTCTGGAAAGGTTCGTCTGCTGCGGCTATTTGGTAATCTTCAGTTCAGAGACAGGATTACCTCAGCCTTGTTTCGCCACATGTAACAGACCATCGGCACATCCAATATAGACGAATAGACCCTCTGCGAGCGGTCATTGTAGCGCCTTTCTGAAAGCATTCAAGCCGTCCATGCAGTAGCAGACAACTTGCCAACCACAACACTGGCAGCTATAATAGACCTCCTCATCGAACGGCACCAGCCAGAAACTGAAACCAAACTACCTTAGCAGCTATGTGTTAGCGTAACAACACCGCCACCAGCGACTAGGTAGTCGTCCGCACTAGACGCATTATCTTGCAGGTAGCGTCGCCTGAGCGCCAGCTCTAGGGGCTCACTTTAAGCTTAAGCATCGCAGCTTCTGTGGAGCATTGCCCCTTCGCACAAAACCTGCTGCCCCAGATTGCGGCTTTTAGCGTTTGCTTTTCGGTAATACAGCCCGTAAGAGCGTACAGCCATGTAGCCACCCGCTACAGATGAGCTGCCACGCAGGCATTTACTGGCTACGAACGACGTCGGCAAAGCACAAAGCCGTCTTATCTACATTAAGGACTATGATTCCGTGGCTTAGTTCTTAGTTGTTACCGGTGCGGAAGTCAGCGCCATTCCCCCTAGGACAGGTGGGCCTACCGCTTCTTTGTCGGCAAGCCTAAGTGCTGCCAACGGTACACCAATAGCCACCTACGGTCATCGGTCGCTTACCCTAGACCCAGGTCTTCAGCGCACTTTCAGCTGGGCATTCCCCGTTGCTGCAGTCCCCTTTGCTATCATCGGTGCTGAAGCGCTCTGGGTTATTCTCATTTTCCCTTTTCTACGAGGTCCGAAAGCTCTTGTGGAAATATGTTCGGACTCAGGTGTAACGTTTTCGCTCGAGAGGGACGGGAGAACCGACAAGGACCGATATGGAACATGGCTATAAACCAAAGAGATAACCATTCGCCACCACGACCGTTGTCCAGTGTGGAGTGCTGGATACGACGTCTTCACACTCCCGGAATGTAAATTTTGTGCATGCTTGATTTGGTGTGCCTTGATAAATTCGCGAATAAACCACTTATATATTTATTTGTTTATTTAGACTACTTGGTGGATGTGAAACGCTTGATGGTAGTCGAGACTGCAACGAAACTCAGTGTGTGTGGCATGCACTCCGTTATCGCCTTTAGCACCCCGGTCTATGCCACGCCGCGAACTTCGCCAGCTTAAGCCAACCACTTCCACCAGTACACAAAGCTCATTCGTTTAATAAAAGCAGCTTTAGCAGGGATATGCAAAATTGCACTCCAATATGGAAGAATGGTCCGAGAAACACATGAATCCTCGCCGACTATCTCCAGATGAAGTTATGGTAGCTAGGTCAGAGTGTGAAGAGGTGCTCCATCTCGGAATCATCCGCCCTTCCGACAGCCCATAGTCCTCCACCCTACAGATGCTACCTAAGAAACCTGGTGATGGGCGCCCCTGTAGTGACTACAGCGCGCTTAACAAGCTAAACGTCACAGATAGGTAGCACATTCCACAAATGCAGGAACTTACCACATGCCTCAGAGCTAAGACGATCTTCAGCAAGGTCGATCGGTCTGAACAAAACAATACGAAGACGAGCACCGCCAGGTGGCACAGTTTCGTGCCATCTAAGCACGAGCAAACGAGCAACCTATATAGGTCAGATAAAGGAAGAAAACGATAGTTTTGGATAGAGCAGAAAAAGCACTCAAACGTAAACCAATAGCTGGTAGACGAATATCCGACGCATTAAGGAAGCTCAAAGGTTACTGTCAATTGCTTGTGCTATCAGTCCAGGTATTCGCTACGGAACGTGCAGCAGCAGGCAAGTTGCCGGTACCATCATACTCTAGACTCCTAATCATACACCAAGTTGCCCCCGAGTCAACTTTTATGCTTATTCACATGAACTTAAACGCCAGCGTGTTGAAAGTGACTGATGCTATGTCTATAAATAGTTAACCTTATACCCCCTGTGTGCAAAACCAATTGACAGTAGCCCTTAAGCTTCTTAAGTTTATGATATTCGCCCTAACGCCACCAGCTCCTGTTTTGTGTTTTGGTGCATTTTTCAGATTAATTAAAAGCGCCCGTTTTCTTCGCGTACGTGATCAATATATGTTGCTGGTTTTGTAAGTGCGCCGGCAACACGAAATGGTGCCAGCTGACATTGCGGTCTTAATGTTGCTTTGTTAAAACTGAGGCAAGAAACTCAATGCTTTAACGACCGATCTGTTGCACGCCTATCACCAAGCGCCTGTAGAAGAAACTGCCATCCGTCAAATAGTCGTTGACACTCCCTTCGGTTGGTTTGAAAGTTTAAGGAAACCATCTGCACCTTGCAACGCCACACAAAACTCCCAACGCTTTACGCATGACGTTATTCGTGGCCTAGACATTGGTTTGTCTTACTTTGATGATATTGTACTAGCCATTTCATCGGAACAATTGCACCTTGGTTACCTTCGAACTCTCTCACAGCGTCTGACCCAACACAGCGTCGCAGCCAAACCGACCAATAGAGAACTTGGCAAAACCGCGGTAGAGTTCCAAGGCCACCTTTTCATCATCTGGTGTGGAGTCCTTCCTGATAAAATAAAAGACAACAAAGGGATTTCCAGCTCCAAATTCGTTCAAGCAGATCCGTTGACCTTTTGGTTCTGTCAACTACTATTGACGCTTCCTTCCGCGCTGCACTCAGCTCAAGCAGCCACTGACTAACCTACTCAGTTAATAAACGTAACTTGACTTTTCCGGACACCTCACAGACAACCTTCAAAGAGCTCAAGGATGGTAGCTCCAATAAAGCTCTTCTGGCTCATTCCAAAACGACTGCACCCCATGCTATTACCACTGCTGCTTTAGACGTTAAGGAAAGAGCCGCCCCAACAAAAGTTTGGTGGTCAATAGCAACCCCCTTGGTTCATCTTCAAACGCCTGCAGCTTGCTGAATCCCGCTACTGCCCGTTTGGCAGAGAATTGCTCGCTGGCTAGCCGAACAACCTCCTCGTGGTGCCAGCTGAGGGTTTGGGTCCAACCCGTTCCAGCAAGCAGTTTGGCGGCAGTGTTCCAGGACGTCGTGGGTTTACACCTGGCCAGGGTGCTCCTTGGAAAAAGCCAAAAGGGGCTGCTTATCCGCACTGCGACCTGTCGGAAGTGCCTAGCTACAAACTACGGTCACTATCACGTGGATGTCCGAAAACTGCACTCCAAATAACGGACAAAAATCACTTATTCTCATGCGCATAACTATTACAAGCCGTCAAAAGTACTTTGCCACTATCACAAACACGGGCTACGTAACTCTTCTATTGAGCAATCTTGTTTTACCTAGTCAGCACAAAGCCACTCCGTTTTATGTGTTCTGTTTTTGTCTCGCAACAACGCTTTCGACTCCTGCTAAAGTAGGCGCACAACTCTATAAGTCGGCGATAGCACTATTCTCTTACTATCCTCGTGTCGTCTTTATGTCTAGGTCCTCTGAAGATTTTTACTCTGCGTTTGCTTCCCAGCTTCCTGCTGCTTCACCATTACTTGCCATTTGAACCTTGCTCGGCAAGAGCTATTTATATTTTTACTTACTTATTCGGCGCTCCCTATCGAATTAGACTGCCTTCCTGCTGTTTGTGCAACATTCGACCGCCGCCAGTCTTATAACTCTGTTCTCTTCTCACGCAAATGTTGCAGCACGGTGAACTGATTCCTTGTGCATTGCTTACTGGTACTACGCTGTTATCTTTATGTAGATGGTAGTAAACTACCCATACGACCAATGCTTTTTGTGGCACGTTCAAACTACACTCAGACTAATCCTTTTTGCACATTGTACATTAGTTAGTCTCAACTCTGAACGCTCGAACAGCTGGATCTTAACCAGTTTAATTTCATGCCTGTGCTTTGCTGCCTTCTCCCTTTGCTTCCTCACTTTCCCTTTTCTAGGAGGTCCGAAACCTCTTGGGGACCTGGAAGTAGACTGAGGAACAGCGTTTTCACCCTAGACGGAAAGAAGAACCTACAAAGACCTACAGTAAGCATGGCTATAAACCAAAGGGCTTCAACTGCATTATTCACAAAGACCGTCGTCCGTGGTGCATAGCTGGTCACTATATCTTTACATTCCCGGAATGTATTCATAAGCTGAAAATTCCAGAACACGAAAACTTTGAAATGTTTGCTCACCTGGACGCTAAACAAGACAGCCCTTAGTGAGTTACATCCTCGACCGGCCACAGCGCTTATGTCGGCCCCGACCAAGCCACCTGCTTAGCCAAACGAGAAAAAGGAAGCCAAAGGACTGCGAATAACCGAGTGTGAAATCAGTCGACAAGCTGCTTTGCCAGTTGTACATTAATGTTCAGCAAGGTTTACGGTAGTGTTCCAGGACGTGGTGGGTTTTCGACTGGCAAGCTTTCCCCTACAACAAGTCTTGAATGTCTTTTAACAACACTGCGACGTGGCGGATATGACTGGCCAAGGAATAAAGTCACTGCGGAACACTACATGATGGCAAGTCGCCTAGAGTCGTATTTCAGTTTTGCTTGACAGTTACAAGAATAAGATAATCTCTGTCTACAGTTACCATATTCCATGCAGTTATAGTGCCTTGACTGCTTGTACCACGCGTACTTGAACCCAGCGTATCGTCATCCACTGATCCATGCTTACTTCCACAAACTCCGCAGCATGTACAACTTTCGGTCACTGCCGATTACATACATAGCAACGTGTCTTTTGTGGACCATAACTGCCTGATTTAGTGTGCCACTATACATTCGGGAATAAACCAGTTATTTAGTTATTTATTTATTTACTCCTATACACCTATACACATACATTCACTGTTATGCAAAACCTGTATTTTTGTACCTATTTATCATACACCGTTAGCTTAAATATATAAATAAATAAATAAATAGGTATATTTCTAGACCTGCTAGAGGCTGCACCCTAAAGGGTTCAGATCAATGCTTACATAAATCCGATGCTCTTGCATGGAAGTAGGTAAAATATAAGTATATGTTCATCGTCAGCAATTACAAATGCATTGGTATTGTTTGATATACAGGTACCGGGTCGCGGGCGCCCACCTTGACATGCTTCTGGTTCCTGCGGGCGATATTGAACTCCTTGTTCTTTTGTGAAAACTTCGCGGAGGTGTAGTTGTGCCTTTTCTCCTTGGAACAGAATCCAATTCGCAGAAAGTGCACTTTAAATTGATCGCACATTAATTGGCCACTCAGTTGCCCCAATTGTGCGCACATGGAAGAAATGAGTGAAGGGATTATAAGGCATACGAAAAGTTGAAAACAATTCCGATAAATGCGGACAAAAATAGAAACAATTTGTTAAGAGAGAAAATAAAGCTGCGTGCTTCAGTAGAAAAATACCAATTAACAAAAAATACAGCCCTACTTTCTTACGCTGATATTGCTCTCCGGCGCAAAATTTCAACCTGAGTTATTCTCAGATAAAAGAAAAAGCCTTTCTACAGTTAGAATACCGCTTAAAGTAGCACAAAATTACACTGGTCTGGACCAGCTTTAGCGCCTGAATACGTTGAACGTAAAAGCAACACAATGCGTGCAGTAGTTTGCGAGTTATTCGCAATTAAATGATGGTCTACGAATAAGGCCATTTTTATTTTTCGCTAAAAATGGCTTTCTGCTTTGCAAGCAGATAGCAGAAAAAAGAAAAGAAAATATAAAAAGTAGGGAAGCGGCGTATGTTCTAGATAGGCATAGCTATCCAGAAATGCTCTAATTAGCCCGTAATACCCTGCGACAACTACGGACTGCGCAGGTGGCCGAAAAGTAAACTTTGCAGGCATACATGACAAATATATGCAGATAAGGGATGATCTTGCGCGAAAACGCTAGAAATCCAGCAAGGAATATTATATCTACATGGGAATTCAGGGGAGCTTGTAATTAACTCACGGTTAGAAGGCCACAGCATACCATTTTCAGTGGATACTGAGCCACATAAACAACCAGTAAAATAGAGTTTAGCATTTTTTAAGCCTCTAAGCTTTTCTAAAGCTTACAACAAGCCCGCATGAGCCAGGTCTACCTGAGTAACCCTGGGGATCTTTCAGATCCGTTGACAGATTTCGGCCTACAAAATACACACATTACTTAGCTAAACATCACAAGATTTATCCCTTAGAGCCGATTTTCTATATTCATGAGGCTCTGTCTCTAACATCAGTGAGCTATAGGAGCCTGTCACCAATAATAAAGAAATAAGCATGGGAAAATTTAGTAAAATTTAGCTAATTGCATTTGGGCGTGAAATCCGTTTTGGTCTACATTGGTTGGGCTTTAACAACTCTACTTCTGGTGGTTGAGCTTGCTCATACTTGAGGTATTGTTATGCCTCATGTGTAGATGCACACTATTGTGCAGCTCTTTGATGAATTTCGATTTATTTCTCTCCATTTTTAAGTTCCGAAGATAGTGCCGGCGGTGTTCATCCAGATGGCAATGTTAACTGGTACTCTAATGTCACACCGACTATTTCTTTTGTGATTTTCCTGGCAAGAGCTGTTCTAGCACCCTAAGCAAAGAGCGATAAGGTAAATCAGGAGTAGAATAGTAACAAAAACCAGTGGGAGCTGGTCGTTCACCCGCCATTACGCATAGCGCATGGTAGGCTTTGGAGCCAGCTAAAAGATAAATGACACACGGACGGCCAAGATAAGAAAAGTGGTGATGGAAAGTTTCTGGTGCTCCAGCCAGCCAGTGTGACAGGGGCCTCTCTGTCGTTGGTTAGCTTTCGTGCCAGTGAAATGAAATCTGGAAATGCGAGTGTTTTACGAGCAAAAGCAGTTAAAGAAGAGGATCTGGTTTTCATTATGCCTGTCTACTAGTGTTGACAATAGCGAAAGGCACATGTATACCAGATAAAGCTAAGTATATGGGGCCAAGAGAGTATAAGTGGAGAGCAAAATGTCTGATTATTGGGTCTAGAACTTTTAAAGTGCGCTCATTGTCAACAATAAGAAAGATATATTTTTTATTTTGCGGCTTACCTACTGATAGTGTTTGGAAACTGCTGACTATAGTAACTAGTGCTCAGACTTAATGAAAAAGCTTCAATTAGGGCAACAACGCTAGAACCTGGCATTTCACATGAGGCTTAATGTTGTTAAAATGTTTTTAGTAGACGTGACTCATGGGTCACAAGTATAAGTATTCGCAAGAGACCTAGTGGACTAGGTATTTGGAAAATACTAAGGGGTAAAATGGAGACGAAGGAACCAAAGTGTAGAAGAGAAGGGAGAAGTGAAGTAAAGTTTGTCCGTTCGGATTGCTTCCCCATTGCTATGCAATATCCTACCTGGTCAGTGCCTACAGGCTTACGATGCTCCCATTCAATAGTACTAGGCTGCTTTACGTGCTGATCTGTTGAGCAGTAAGAAACTGGGCGTCGAGAAGGAGCTTTCATAGGGTTTGAGCTACCGATTAGTGTTTCCAGGTTGCCTTTGCGGTAGCGTCTACTATTTCAAGACTTCCCATTTAACTAATTGTCGGTGGGAGCCAGTAAAGCGCTCAGCTACTACTGGGGTAGGCTGAATACCTTTTGTGGTCGGATTAGCAGTCCTAACATCTGTAAGATGCGTGCAACTGATCGGGCCAAGATCTCTCACGTAGTGTGACAGGGACCGCAAAGTATGGGGAGGACCTGTGAGCCCAAGATGCTCCTGTCATGGAGCCTAGTTGAGCGCAATACAAAGTTGCGCTAGAGCTGACCAAAATGTGATCTATGCCCCATCGGGACCGGTCTCAAAAAGGTTGTCATCAGAATCACAGATGTTGAAAAGGCGTCTTATGTTATCCAGGCACATAAACATTCGTACCTCCTGCTTGAAAGCCTGTGGATTGTGAATCTCCCGCAGCTGTGAAGGTAATTTGTTCCAGATATTTACATAAGCGACAAGGAAGAAACGTGAACGTAGTTTCTTCCTCGCTGGCAGCGGGGCAACTGTGCAGTGCTTGTTTCGGAGGTTGAATTCTGATCCTCTTCTCAGTGTCAGGCTGGGGATATCACTGTGCACCACTTGGTATATTAACTTATGTAAGAAGCACAGGTTTAAGATAATGCGCCGCAGCCATAGAGGCTGGAGTTTGAGATGGTTACACCTCTGTAGGTAACTAAGCGCTAGGCCTTGTGGGGCTACTATTTTGGTAAACCGCCGCTGAGCCTTTTCGAGCAATATGCGGTCTGATTTCCGCAAATTACTGAAGATAAAGGGGCAATATTCCAGCTGCGGACGAACATGACTGCGGTAAAGCTCCAACCGTGCTTCAGCCGAGTTAATGTGGCGGCTTATGTGGAAGACCATTCTGCGTGCTTTTGCTACCTGATACTGCACATTCTCTGAAAAGTTGAGGGTCATAGAATAGCGAATACCTAGGTCAGTAGCTAACGTTTTTAGTTGGATGGGCGTACCATTCAACGTAAACGCACCATCCGATATGGAGCATTTGTGGGTCAGAATACTAGATTTATCAGCAGAGAATGTCATTTGCCAATTTTGACACCACGACTCTAAGGTCTTCAGGTCTGTAAATGTGTGACTCGCTTCGTCAAGAATAAATGTTTATTTAGCCTTTACCTTTCCTAGGCGTTCGACAATTCTGACGCACACTCGATGGTCGCGCTTTCACGGTCTACAATAACCGTAACCCCCTAACTTCGCCCAAAACTCCGCTTCGGACGAATACTCATTCAGTGTGCCAAGACGCCCAGATGTTGTCATGCAGTTCGCTGCGGAAATAGGTCATGTCTCATGTGTCCACAAGCCCTAGACCGACGCTCTCACATGCGTCAAACTCACTCTCCAGTTTTTGCCTATCGTCGACTTTGTCACCATGGCATGGGTTAAATCTCAAATTGCAGACATAATACTCATTCTGCGGTCCAACTCGCCGCATGTCCTACATGTTCCTCTTCAAACGACGTAAGGACCTATCTTCTGTGCCACTACCATAGATTGTCCTAGACACCTGGAGCTCGACTCCTTCAGACGCACCGCCATTGACAAACTGCGCTCAATATCACATTTTGATATACGTGCATCATTTAAACTGGTCACGCGTAAACAAGGATCCCAGTACCTGGGCTCGCGCTTGCCTTCAATTCACGCACACCAAAATGCACCGTCACAATCGCGGTCGTATTGGCACATTTTTAGCCCGGACTCCCGGTATGCTCCTGTAAACTTAGACAAGGCCAGTATCAGGCTTACTTCACACGGAGACCTACACATTCGTACATGTGTCAACCGCTTAACCGGAAGTCCAGAATTCAAGCCCATAACAGACTGCACAGCTGAGATTGTTGTGCGGGACTGCTTGGACCGGTGGGTCTCTCACTACGGATGCTATCCAACAGTACAACTGCCCGAGGGATGACTTTCAACTAGTTACTGTTCGACACTTTCAGCAACGTTTTACGCTTCCGCCGCCTGCATACCACAACGTACCACCCAGAAGCCAACGGGTTAGTTGAACGCTTGCAGAGGCAGCTTAAACCCTCGCTCGAGGACTCCTCCGACTCTAGCTTCAGCGAAAACGTTTTCTTCTTATTTTTGAGCATCCGCAACAGCAGTAAAACTGACTTGCAACGTGAACCGGCAGAGCAGGCTTGCGGCATAACTCTAAATTTGCCAAGAGCATGCGTTTCGTTCCCAGCACCGTTTACTATGCCTCCGCTTAGCATAGCCTCTTCCTAGCCCAACCCGAGTTAACTGCGCCCGACTCCGCCCCATGTGCAGTCTACCAATGTGCAAATGCGCAGTGAATTCGCGACCTGCACTCGCCCGTTAAGTAAATGAATAGATGTTCATTCTGGACCATGTGCGGCATTCCCATAGGGCATGATCAGGTAGGTGCAAAGTTACTGACGTATTGTGGCACTTGTAACAGCGACAGTAGAAAATTTTGCAGATGTATATGTTTGGAACTAGACTATGGTGCAAATGTAACAAGTATACTTGGGCTAGCGTGAGCTCAAGACCCTCTGTAATGTACATAGTCAATCTGTCACATATTATAGTCATATAGCTGTCAATAATAGATCAAGACGCCCAAGTAACCGATTAGAAAATAAAGGCAGAGCAAGATCGAAGGAGATGTGATGATATGCTGCGTTCATGTGTACATAACGTAAAGATCAACGGGGGGCGCGTAGAAAGAAGAGACGACATTGTATGCCGACGCAGGTGTCAGTGTAACGAGCATTTCACCAACGGGGAAATGTGACGCGGTTTGACTTCCGGATTGAAGTTGAGGGCTGTGGCTTATTCGGTGGCGAGCCACGTCCGTCGAGTCACAGTGTAGTTAAATAGACATGCGTTGCTGTTAGTAGAAGTACGCTATCCAGTCGACAAGCCACCACCTCCTAGGACACTACCGCCGATCCTTTGAATGAAATTTTGTAACTGGCTAAGCTACTTTTTGAGAGATGTCTCGCTCGGTTATTCGCAGTCACGAGGTGTCTCATTTTTCCATTGGCTGATGCACGTTAGGCGAGTGCCTATTTAGCGTAGTAAGTAAATGGTTTATGCTTGAACTTAACGAAACACTCTAAAGCTGGCACAAGCATAATATACAAGCAGTTATGTTTCGCAACAGGCACATTGCAATTTATGTAATCCGCGGTGGTCGTAAGTTGTACAGTCTGTAGAAATAGAAGTACTCATGAGGAATATAGTCGTTAGTAGATGGTTTCACCTTGGGTTCAAGTGTACGCAGTGTAAAAGCCCAAAGCATTATAAATGTAATGAACATGGTAGACGCAGACAGACAGTATATTATTCTTGTACCTGCCTAGGAAAGATTGCAATATGAATCTAGTCGACTTGCCAGTAAGTAGTTGTGTGCAGTAAATTTATCCAGTGGCAAGGCACATCCGCAGGGCGCAATGTTACTAAACGGACTTTTGTCGATTTTATAGGGAGAACACTTGCCAGCGAGAACCCAGCACGTCCATTGTTTTGTCCCATCCTGAACGAATGGCCGGGCCCGATTCTTGGTCATGAATTGAGTACTTGTTGAAGGTAATATGTTACTCCTCTGCAGAACTACGTGAGGTTTCCGGGTGATATCCAATGAATTAAGTCAAAGTGTTGTTGTAGCTCTGAAGGATAGGATATTGTCCCGGAAAACCAAACGGAAGTCCCCCGGGGTAAGTTGGAAACTGGATTGGAACTATTGTCATCCAAGCCTACTTGAACGATGAAAGCGGAGTGAAGAGCTCCTGCTGTGTGGTAAGCGAAATGAAAGATTCAGTTGCGAACAATAGCCAAACGCGGTTTTTCTGGCCTTAGTGAAGGTTAGCAATGGTTTGGGAATTGTCTAATCGAGAAGTACATTGCATGGGCAGGAGAGTTTGCCTTTCGAACTCAACAGGAGGGCTCCAGCTAAGCGTATGTGAGAGTTCTATAATTAGGCAAACTGGGTCCAATCGTTCCTGCACCTGGAGAATTATAGCCTTGAAAGATTATGAGTAATTTGTCCGGTCAATAAGTTGTACCAAAGACTAATAATCTCCTATCCTTATCTAGGTCAAGGAACATTGTGCCTTGGATTGTATTATTGACTCAGCGACGGACGATTCTTCAGGTGCTTTAGGCTGCACCCCTGACAAGATCGGAAAAAAGACAACGAACAAAGGCGGTCACATAACGCGACGAAATAAGTGCATCCGGTACGCCGTCGAACGCATGCTCAATTTCAACAGCGTTTGAACCTTTGTAACCCCTATACCACGTAAGTTTCATTTATTCTTCTCGTATACTTGTATTCTACACAAGTGGAGAAACGCAACGAGAAGCGAACAGACCACTGCAGTAGAGAATGGAAGTGCTCCAAATTAGGGATGAAGAAGAAAGAGTCAAGCGTATTTGTGGGACCATAAAGTGCGTATGCACAATCTGTGGGACACCAGAGTGAAGCTAACGAGACGCGCTGAACGTGGAATAATGACTTCGCTCAGATGGGGTGACAGTAACAAGTTGCTTCAGCCCTAAATTGGTAGGACTGCAAGAAGTCAGTGGCAGACAGACAGTAGTAGGTTAACGTCAACAGAATAACGAAAGCAAACACCGACCGCGGAAAGGAAAGCACAGGGTATGGGAAAGAAAAGGTTATATTGCGGAGAAGTAGCAAAGCCAATGACGTATTTTAGGTGAGGTGACCATACCGTTAAGACTGCCGGACCTAGGTCAGTAAGGTCACCAAGTTCGGAAAGCAGGACACCAGTAAGACAATACTAAAAGTTCGGCTCATGGTGTCAAGCCGTATTATTATGACCGGAATAATAACAGAAAGCGTCGCCAGAAGTAGACAATTTAAGGATGAAAGCGATATAATGATAAGCCTGAGTACTGGCCGGCATTGTTCTTGGGTTGAGGTTATAGAGCGTTGGATCTACACAGTCTAGATCAGTTGGATCTTAAAAGTCTTGGAGGGGTCAGGTAGCAGGCGACAGTTCCGACGAGACCAGAAAAGTCAGCACGTTGAGGCCAGGACGTACTGACTAAATGCGGCACTCTCTTCCGTTTTCATACACTGGCCCTATCAGCATCCCTCAACGGATTGCGAAAGCTTTCACTTATAAATAAATAAATACTTTATTCTCGACTATGCGAGGCACGCCCATGGAGGCATGGTCAGATATGTACAACTGTACAAACATTTTATGGCAACTGCGACAGTAATAGTAGAAAATTGGTCGTATGTCATGTATGGACACTGAAAAATGGCTCCAAGGAGCGCCACACATTGGCTTTCTTCGGCGAACCAGTTGCAACCTATATTGATGCTATTAGGGCAGCAAGTGCTCCTGTGGTGACTTGCCTAGCACTAGATATCCCGAGGCCCTTCTTTCCCCGTGGCCCTCAAGCAACCAAGCGTAAACTCCAACCAACCAACCGACGCGGTAACCAGCTAAAACGTCCCGTTCGTTTTACAGATATTTTAAACGTTTGCTGTTTCCGTCACCACATAAGTTTCGTTTCTGTTGACAAACGCCCCTCAAACACAAGCTTTTTAAAAAATGGAAAAGCCTAACACGTTTTGGAAAACTATATAACACCTTTGCTTTTATTGTGCATGCTACTTTTCGCCTCTAGCGTCAAGCCACTTCTACTGACCGTTGGCCACGCCCTCTGTGTTCTGCCTTCCAGAAACGCAACCCCAGGGACTGCGAAGGCAACCATCGAGTAAATTGCAAACCGACTCAACGCAACCCTTTAGAGACTCCCCAGCCGGCTCAATGCCCATTCCGGATCCAACGAACAGTCAGACGCCCTCGACCGCAGACGCCCTGTGCCGCACTGGTCCCCAAATGCCTGGTTACGCGTTGCCGACGAGGCCACCCGGATTTCTTCGTGAAACGAGGACCTGGAATGGAGTATGGTGGGGAGTGACACCCCAAGCACACCTTCGGGGCTGCAGCGCAGTAATGTTCTGTCGGTTTTATTCTGCACCCGCTCGCCCCGAAGACCAACCGATGATGCACTCTGGTCCTTGGAAATAATACATAACAAACCCCGGACCCAGCAAACTCAGCTACTCACCCCATCTTTAAAGCTCGTGTACAAGCCTATGCTATTATTCGCACCCACCCTCGCCTCCCGTTTTCCTTCAGAAACAACTACGTCAACGGCTTCCATCCTTCGGACTTCTAGGGGAAGGTACTAGTAGTGAATCTGAAACCACAATTGCATTAGTTTGCAAGTTTGGATTATACCAAACTTTTTAAACCATGTAAACGTGGACTGCACCAATGACGGGAATTTAAGTACCGGCTGTTGTACGTTGGGACAGTTCGATTGCAGAATGGCGGGTTCACTTGTGTTTCAGCTACGGTGTTCTGCAGTACAGCACTGAGTTAACTTCCTAAACTTTGTATTGCAGTAAAAGTAAAAATTTGATAACTCTGTAAAATACTAAGGCACTTTTATCAATGATTTAAAAACGTTATAATAACATAATCAGAGTCAACCTTATTGCACTTAAGTTAGTCTACGTCATCCTAAGCGTAAGCATTCATGCGCCCTTATTTTTAGAGTAGCAAACTTTCTTTAGTAGAAGGCTGTATATCAAGTATGGTTTCTGCGCTGTGCAAGCAAACGCTCCGTTGTCCGTCTGCATCCGTGAGTACTACGCAGCAACACCTCTTTCTGACATGCTATACTTTCGAGACTTTTAGGTAAAATTCTCGCGAAGATAAGTGTTTGAATAGACACTGTTAACGAATTTGAATATAGTCAAAATTTGCTTTTGGAAGATATGACATCCAAGTGTGTGGACTGTGGTAAGAGTATCACTTCACGTTCAAAGGCCGTCCAATGCGCACTGTGCGACAGATGGATGTATATAGTTTGCTGTAACATTGATGATGAGCTTTACCAATATCTTTAACGCACTGCCTCTAAAGGCATCAACTTTCACTGCGGTTCGTGTCTAACATTGGTCAGCGACAAGCAACTTCTGACGAACCCATTCAACATACATACTGCTTCCGCGCAAGCCGTTTCTAACGCGAACAGCGAGACACCTACCTCCTCAGTGTGTCTGCCCTCCTCTGGGTATTCTACACCGAAAGGGAAAAGAAGCCTGGCGTCCTCCACCACGTTGGAATTAACACCGTTACCCACTGAAAACGGGAATAGGCTGATTCATAAGCCCAAGTCCTATGCCGCAGTCGCGAGCGCTGGCACCTCAGCAAAAACGGGGACAACCATAGCTGAGAACAAGGCCTCGAAGAAGCTCTGACGACCCAAGATAAAATCAAACACCAAAAACATGGAACTAAAGCTCGTCTTAAATAGAATAGCGCAGCTTGAGGAACTCGTAAGAAAAGTAAGGCCCACCAAAGCCAGCATCACTGGAAGGAGACAAACTGCCTGGTCGCAACCGCTGCCTGATACTTACAAACGTCCCGGAATCCAACAAAGAGACTACAGCTGAAACGATGCTCGACGACCAAACCTTTCTTAAACGATTAGTCTCCATGTTGTTTGATGGGCGCGGGCAAGGAATAAACCTAATCTCTGCTTTTCGCCTTGGCAGAAAACAAGAGGACCCAGCCAAGTTTCGTCCTCTGAAAATCGTCTGTCAGGGTGAAGAAGAATGCCAACGCATCCTAAGACGGACCCCGCGCTTCAAGGGAGAAATCTTCTACGTTCTGAAAGACCTCCTCGCGAAGGACCGAGTCCGAATGAGGAGAGCTGTCTGCGAGCTGCGAACTCGATGCGCAAATGGAGAAATAGATCTACACATAGTGGATTTTTGCGTAGTCAAAAGAACTCAGAGAGCTAGAGGGAGACCAATTCTCCTGCTTCCAGGACATAAACGTTAAGAAAAGACTACGGGTAATACTCGAGAGTGTGCGCAGTCTCAGAAACAAGCTAGAGGAGATGCCACTCCTTACCTCTGAACAGCAACCGGACCTAATGGCGTTCACCGAGACCTAGGTGTCATCTGATATATCTGACTCGGAGGTTCATGTTTCAGGATATCAGCTACTTCGATGCGATCGCTTTGGTGAGAGGTCAGGAGGTGGAGTAATCCTCTACACAAAGAACCACCTCAAAGCCCACATTGTCGAACCCGATTGTGTCAAGGATGATATGTCGGAAATGCCCTGGTGTCGTATTCATGACGGATACCAATCGCTGATAGTCGGCTTGGTCTACAGAGCCCCTGCAGCACCTGTCTGATACCTATTACGTTCCGTGCGAATCCAAAGCAGAGGAACAAACTGTCTTCTTGTGGGTGAATTCAACGTCCCCGACATAATCTGAGACCTTCTTCACAGGGATATCTCACCTGACTCCTTTGAACTTGATCTCCTTGATACCGTTCACGAATGCAACCTAACCCAGCATGTCTTGACAACAACGCGGATGGTCCCTGGTCAGACATCAAACATTCTCAACCTTGTTCTCACTTCGGCACCATCTTATGTCTCAGTTCTAACGAGGCTTCAACCACTTGGGAAGAGTGAACACAGTACAGTCTCCTTTTCGTGGACACGACGCCTCACAATCCACGATCAGCTGACACTGCGTCGAAATTTCTGGTGCACTGACCAGCCCAGGTTAAGAACTGCTGCAAGTAACGTGGACTGGAGTATTACACACTCCTTTGCGCTTGATGACACATGGGAACGCCTGCGACCTATGATGATGCGGCACATTGAACGGTTTGTTCCAAACTGCAAGAGCAGACCACCATCCAAAGGACCCCCATAGACTGATAAAGAAGTAAGAGCCCTAATGAAAAACGATGAAAACTATAGGATCATTCCAAGAGCACAAGGCTGGCATCAAGCTACTAAGAGTACAAAACTGTCAAAAACCTATGCACGCTGATAAAAGGAGACAAAAGACTACAATATGAACATGGACTGGCCATGGAATCCCAAAACTGTCCCGAGAAACGTTGTGCCTGCTTGAAGCGAAATGCTAAAACTGGTAGTGGAATCCCCCCTCTAGCCTCTTCTAAGGAAGGTACCGTTCTCTACGGCGATGATGAAAAAGCAAACCAATTAGCTGCGCAATATTCCTCGGTCTACTCAGTGGAGTCACCATTACTCAACAACTGTTTGCCTGCAACCTAGTCCTCTATGGATCAAGTTGAAATTAACCCCAAGTAGTCACTAAGCTACGCCTCGAACTGGATCCGAACTCCTCCCAAGGCCCGGACGGCTTGCATACCAGCTTCCTCAGAACGGTAGCTGAGTACGTCGCCGCCCATCTCTGCCAAGTGTTTCGGCAGTCCCTTCTGGAAAGCAGGTACCGTCCTGTCCAAATACAAGGGGGGCACCAACAAGGCCCAGCCAACTACCGGCCAATATGTCTGACCTCAGTCGTGCGCAAAACCATGGAACGAATAGTCGAGTGCGCCCTCCGGCTACGCTGTGCGAATCTTAACCTCATCTCACCTGTTCAACATGGCTTCCGGAGAGCACGCTCTTGCATCTTTAACTTACTCATCGCCAGGGGAACAGGGGCAGAAGCCATAGATGCCCGAACACAGGTTGACGTAATATTCATTGACTTCAGCAAAGTCTTTGACAAGGTTCCACACGTACGCCCGCAACATAAACTCCAGGGAATTGGCATTACAGGAAAGCTTCTCCCCTGGATTACCGATTTCTTAAGAGGTAGGATAAGGCGCGTACATGTGAACCAAACCCTCTCTGCTCCAGTGCCTAAGACTAGTGGCATTCCCTAATGATCAGTGCTTGGACCGGAGCTATCCAAAATGTAAAGTAACGATCTGTCGACTGCGCTTCAAACCGACTGCTTGATCTACGCCGCTGACCATAAGTTATGGTCTACAGCATCCAGCATTGAGGATGCGGACAGATTACAAGGGGTTCTAGACTAGCCACATGAATGGCCCACTAAGTGGGAACTGCCAGTAAACCGAGATAAATGCGCTGTTCTCCCAATGGGTAGCACTGAACCGTACGGTGCATACCACATTGGTGGGTTTCTCCTCAGAAATACCACCCATGGGAGAGATCTCGGGGTTATCGTGAATCTTGACCTTAGAACGACGCAGGATACATTGAAGAGGGTGGCCACTGGAAGGAGACTGGTGGGTGCCTTAAGAAGATCATTCGCTCGAATGACTCCAGAGATTTTTCGACCTTTGTTCCCTTCTTGCGTCTGTCCAGTCTTAGAACATGGCCTACCAGCCATCCATCAGCTTTCAAAGTTTGAATGCGCTCTGCTGGAAAAGGTTCAGAGACGTGCATCGAAAGCTGCTCTGCGGTTTCGGGATCTCCCGTAACCCATTCGACGCCTGCAGCTAAATCTATTCTCCCTCGAGCTCTGCCGTCGCCGGGGTGATCTCATCTACATTAGGCGCATCACCTGAGGGGAACTTGGGAGTGAGTTACAACAGTTCTTCCGGCCCAACACTGACTGTTTCACACGAGGTCACACATGGAAACTGTTTAAGCAAAGAAGACACAGAATTCGCATGGACGTCACCCTATTCACTAGATTGGTGAATGATTGGAACAGCTTACCGGAAGAAATTGCCGACACTTCATCCGAGGAAAGTTTCAAGCGGCTGATAGAAAAAAATTCGCTGAGAATGCTGGAATCTTGCGGCTGTCACTGCAATTGCGACCAACCTCCGAGTAACGTCGTAATGCAACGACACGCATCAACCCCAGTATGATGCGGAATCGATGGGGCTGACAAGGGATTTCCCTCCTTCTCTCTACAACTCAATGAACTCAACGAACAGCTGACTTCTGTGTACTCTAGATATATACTTAATCAGGCTACGTTAAATGCTTAATGTTAATGACAGTGACACTAAAGGAACTCCGCAAAGCAGAATGCAGTTTTAAACGGTTATTACAGGAATCCAAAAAAGTGCAAAATGTAACATATAACGGTTAACCCGTGGGTAAATACAGCTGAATGGGTAAGTATCCTTAGAAAGCCAATTCCTAAGTAACCGTATACTGAAAGTGAGAGCAGGCGGACTTAGTGGTCCTGAATGTATATGTGTGGCTGCAGTCCAAGTGTCCGATATGGAATGCTGGTCCGGAAAACACGTAAATTGGTAACGTAAGTGGTGCTATAAGTGTATTGAGAACGAAATTTTTAGCGTACCCATGTATATAGGCTGTAAGGTAAATAAATAAATAAATAAAGTTTTTATTCTCGACAAGGCGAGGCACGCCTTTACAGGCATGATCATTATGACAACAATGTGTGGTCAGGAATGTGCAAGAATACGTTATGTTTGCCGTAGCAGTGTATGTTTATGAATGGGATATGTAATTATGTAACTGTGTGTGTGGGTGTGTAACTGTGAGGTTCCTTTTTGTAACTGTGCTGCTCTAATTTTGACTCTCATATCGTCGGCAGTTATCGAGTAGAAGATGGATGTCCGTGCGTTGGAAAGGATTATTCGGGTACCCACGGGTCAGTGACTTTATTTTGTGGCGAGTCACGACCGCCACGTCCCAGAGTTGTTAAGCAGACATTTGTGGCTTTTTATAGGGAGAACGCTTGCCAGGCGAAAACCCACCACGTCCTAGAATACTGCCGCCGAACTATTTGCTGGAACGGGTCAAACCCGAACCACACAGCTGGCACCACGATGAGGTTGTTCGGCTAGCCAGCCGAACTTGGTATCCATCATAAACTAGAACGAGCTGCAAGGATGATTTTGGATTGCGCAGAAGCCTTGCTGTAGATATTCAAGCACTGAGCAACTATAAAGTCTTAAATTTTGTGTTATCTTAGCGCAGGAGCTATTGCGAGTTTCACTTTATCATACCAAATCCAGTCTATGTGCTACCGGAGCGACTGGAGAAGCCGGCGCACCCAAAATTCCAACCCAGGCCGCCAGGCTGGAAATCCCGCACGCTACAACTACGCTATGCTGGTCTTGGATGCACCCCTTAGAATGTCACTGAAAATCCCTCTTACGTCTAAATAGCATCTTCCATTACCGCCTGGCTTCTGTACCGTAGCTTTCCGGTCAAAATCCCATTGCTCGTTCGTGCCACATTCGACCGTCCGACTGGTTTTACTAAAGGCAAGCTAGTTATCACAAATTGCTTTGGTGAGTACCTTGCAGCGTCATTCCTTCTTCCTGTTCATTCGCTTCCTAGATTTGTAGCCCGCACAATACAAGCCATGTTCAGTGGCCACCAAGTTCTATACCGTCAAATAGTTGACCCGTCTATTGCGTGTCAATGGTTAACGACTAGTATCCCAGCCGTCACACAACAAGCGATTTGGGCCATGAGATACAAGAGTTATTTCCTCCTTGTGCGGTTAGTTTGACACAAAGCCACAGTTTAAAGCTGTTGTAAGAAAAGAAGCCTCGGATAAGCTCTGAAGTTACTTTCGCAACCCGTGTGTTGAATGAGTGGAAGATTTTACCTGAGCCGGTCGTCAGTGTGCAAACAGCGGAATGATTTAAACAATTAATAGACACTATTTGTTGCATAGGAACGGTTCCTGCTGTTTGAATTTGACCGCAGGCTCCCTGTGGAACATTGTGCCGCATCAAATTACTTAATCCCAACCGTGAGCCGAGGGTGATGGGGCAGAAGAAGGCGTCCTTCCTGACTGCTGTAAATCAAATGTTGATCTAAACTCGACACCCTTCGCATGTAATAGTATAAATAGCATGTGGTTGATTGAAAGCAATGCTTTACTCAGCATATGACAATCGGATCGAGTCATGTACTAAAAATTGGAATATTCGTACAGCTGAAAAGAGGCATCCTTACATCTGCTCTAATAGCATGCAAAATTGTAGTGGGATATAAATGCTGCCTAGACAAACATTCGTTTACTCAGTTCCCCGAATGTCCTTAAGCTTCAGTGACTGAGCCTAAACTCTCCTTAATAATAGTGCCTTGTTCCTCTTGAACCTGCTTCCGTATTTCCAGCATTATAGAAGCAAGAATATTCTATATTTGCAGTGCTGGGGCTTTATTCCGCTTACTGGCACGCTAAATTTCAGGCGCGCTAAGTGTACGTTTGTTTCATTCAGGTGTACTCTGACCAGGCGTCGCCAGAGCAATGCTAAGCCGTTTCCAAACATATGGCGTGCTAACTATCAGACAAAGCGTATCAAGGCTGCTGGGATGAGTTGCGAAATCTCGGTGGTTGATACGGTTCAGGCGGCCTGGGATAAATATAAATTTTATCTCACTGAATTGTCTACTCCCTACATCCAGCTTTTGAGGAGAAAGTAGACACGAGCGCGGCCGCCGTGGATAGACACCACTGTCAAGTACCTGATCCAGAAGCGTTCTAGGTGCTGGAGGACCTACCGTGCGGCTCCGTCAACTAGCACCTATGATAGATACTGCGAGGCTAGAAATAGGTGCAAACAACACTTAAGGAAAGCTAGGCTGGTATACGAAATGGAATTGGCTGATGGAGCTTCGGAAAATCAGAAGAAATTTTTCAATTATGTTAAGAGACGCTATGGTTCAACTTCGGTAATCACAACTTTGACGCGGGTCGATGGAACTCGTGACTTAGATATATAAATAAATAAATAAATAGGTATATTTCTAGACCTGCTAGAGGCTGCACCCTAAACGGTTCAGATCAAGGCTTACATTAACCCGATGCTCTTGCATGGAAGTAGGCAAAATATAAATATATGTTCATCGTTAGAAATTCCAAATGCATTGGCACTGTTTGGTATACAGCTACTGGGTATCAGGCGCCCACCTTGACGTTTTCTGGTTCCTTCGGGCGATCTTGAGCTCCTTGTTCTTTTATTGTGAAAAACTTCGCGGAGTTGTGCCTTTTCTCCTTGGAACAGAATCCATTTCGCCGAAAGTTCACTTTAGATTGATCGCACATTAATTGGCCACTCAGTTGCCCCAATTGTTGTTGCGCACATGGAAGAAATGAGTGAAGGGATTATAAGGCATCCAAAAAGTTTTAAAAAAAAATTTCGATAAATGCAGGCAAGAATAAAAACAATTTGTTAAGAGAGTAAATAAATCCGCGCGCTTTAGTAGAAAAAGACCAATTAACAAAAAAAATAGAGCCCTACTTTTCTTACGCTGATATTGCTCTCCGGCGCGAAATTTCAACCTGAGTTATTCTCAGATAAAAGAAAATGCCCTTCTACAGTTACAATACCGCCTAAAGTAGCACAAAATTGCACTGATCTGGACCACCTTTAGCGCCTGAATACGCTGAACTTAAAAGCAACACAATAGGTGCAGTATTTTGCGAGTTATTCGCAATTAAATAATGGTCTACGAATAAGGCCATTTTTATTTTTCGCTAAACATGGCTTTCTGCTTTGCAAGCAGATAGCAGAAAAAAGAAAAGAAAACATAAAAAGTAGGGAAGTGGCATACGATCTAGGTGGGCATGGCTATCCATAAATGCTCTAATTAGCCCGTAATACCCTGCGACAACTACGGGCTGCGCAGGTGGCCGAAAAGTAAACTTTGTAGGCATACATGATAAATATATGCAAATAATGGATGGTTTTGCGCGAAAACACTAGAAATCCAGCAAGGAATATTATATCTACATGGGAATTCAGGGGAGCCTGTAATTAACTCACGGTTAGAAGGCCACGGCATACCGTTTTCAGGGGATACTGAGCCACATAGACAACCAGTAAAATAGAGTTTAGCATTTTTTAAGCCTCTAAGCTTTACTAAAGCTTATAACAAGACCGCATGAGCCAGGTCTACCTGAGTAAACCAGGGGATCTTTCAGATCGGCTGACAGATTTCGGCCTACAAAATAGACACATTACTTGGCTAAACATCACAAGATTTATCCCTTAGAGCCGATTTTCTATGTTCATGAGGCTCTGTCACTAACATCAGTGAGCTACAGGAGCCTGTCACCAATAATAAAGAAATAAGCATGGGAAAATTTAGTAAAATTTAGCTAATTGCATTTGGGCGTGAAATCCGTTTTGGTCTACATTGGTTGGGCTTTAACAGCTCTACTTCTGGTGGTTGAGCTTGCTCACACTTGAGTTATTGTTATGCCTCGTGTGTAGATGCACACTATTGTGCAGCTCTTTGATGAATTTTGATATATTTCTCTCCGTTCTTAAGTTCCGAAGATAGTGCCGGCGGTGTTCATCCAGATGGCAATGTTAACTGGTACTCTAATGTCACGCCGACTATTTCTTTTGTGATTTGCCTGGCAAGAGCTGTTCTAGCACCCGAAGCAAAGAGCGATAAGGTAAATCAGGAGTAGAATAGTAACAAAAACCAGTGGGAGCTGGTCGTTCACCCACCATTACGCATAACGCATGGTAAGCTTTGGAGCCAGCTAAAAGATAAATGATACACGGGCGGCCAAGATAAGAAAAGTGGTGGTGGAAAGTTTCTGGTGCTCCAGCCAGCCAGTGTGACAGGGGCCTCTCTGTCGTTGGTTGGCTTTCGTGCCAGTGAAATGAAATCTGGAAATGAGAGTGTTTTACGAGCAAAAGCAGTTAAAGAAGAGGATCTGGTTTTCATTATGACTGTCTACTAGTGTTGCCAATAGCGAAAGGCACATGTATACCAGATAAAGCTAAGTATATGGGGCTAAGAGAGAATAAGTGGAGAGCAAAATGTCTGATTCTTGGGCCTAGAACTTTCAAAGTACGCTCTTTGTCAACAATAAGAAAGATATATGTTTTATTTTGCTGTTTACCTACTGATAGTGTTTGGAAAATGCTGAGTATAGTAACTAGTTCTCAGACTTAATGAAAAAGCTTTAATTAGGGCCCGCTGGCAACCGACATCTAGGAAGACACATAAAGGTTCATTTAAAGCCGGCGTTTAGACGATTTTGGACAATTCTAATGCTAAGCTTGGGTGCATCAGCAGCAGAAAACGCTTTCATCATCTTATGCAAGGCTTAGGTCTGGTAGCATGCGTTTACTAGGAGTACCATAGAGGTCATAAGCCTAATACTTTTTCCACGGATCCAGTGGTCAAGAGGTTGGAAAGTGATAAATGTAAGTCTGAAGAGAAGGAATGAAGATGTAGATAAGAAATAAGGCTCGTGTACTTGGGGAGCAGTATGCAGAGGCCTTTGTACGTGAGGCCGCGTTGACTAGCCTTGAACTTGTCCCCAGAGTACCAGAGGGTTCTTATTTAGCTTAGTTTACTGTGGTGGAAACGCAAGCCTTTAAACTGCTTCAAGAACTGAACCCTTCCAAAGCAGCTGGACCTGATTCGATTCACCCGAAGCTTCTGCATGAGTTGGTGGGGAAAAAGTGGGCCGCTGACGATGGTGTTTCAGAAGTCACTTGACAGCTGCACAATACCTTCCGAATGTAAGGAGGCTGTTATCTGTCCTATCTTCAAGAATGGCGACAGGAGTCTGTCAGCCAATTATAGGCCAGTTAGTCTGACTAGAGTCGTGGTCAAACTGCTTGAAAAGCTGGTGAGCGATTCGGTGGAATGTCACCTGAATAGATTTAATCTACTCAGTAGTGCACAACCTGGATTCTGGAAGGAGTTTTCGTGTTTGACAAATTTGTTGGTTGCTCGTGAAGCTTCGGCCGAAGCAATGAACAATAGCCACGCAGTGAATATGCTTTTCGTAGACTTCTCGAAAGCATTTGATAAGGTACCCCACTTAAGGCTATCATAAAAGCTGAGCTCCTACGGCGTATCTGGACGCGCCCTTCACTGAGTACCTGCGTTCTTACGAGGAAGAGAGCAGTGTGTACGTGTGGGTCGCAGCTTATCCTTTAAGCAAGCGGTCCTTAACGGAGTCCCACAGTGCTCGGTCCTCAGACCGATGCTGTTCTCCATCTACGTAAACAATCTCACTGGAGAGCTTGGGGTATCATCCCTATTAGTTGCTAAGGACCTTAAGCTATAGAATGTTGCAAATGTTCCTGGGGGTTCTGAGGCCATGCAGCATGCACTGGACAGACTCTGGGACTGGTCTACTTTTTGTGGCTACTGCCCATAAATCAGGCTAAATGTTCCATCCTACGTATAGGAGCAACTTTCCCGCCTTCGCGCTAAGTACTCGGTGGGGTCGAACTCCCCCTTTTCTCCAACCAGGTAGACCTCGGCGTCATCCATTCCTCGTCTTTGCATTCTGGTGACAACTGGAAGAAGGCCGCAAGTAGGGGTTTCAGAAAGTTGTGGTTAATACGCCGTTCTTTCGGGGTCTTAACTGCCGACATATTTGTGAAGCTGTTCTCAACTGTCGTCCGGCCTTATCTGGAATACTGCGTCCACGCTTGCCCACCCTGCCTTGTTCGGGACAAAATGGAGCTCGAGAGGGTTTTGAAGGTAGGTACCAAATTGGTCGAGGGGTTAAGGGTGCAATCGTACCTCGAGCGTCTACTTAGCTTGGGTATGTATTCAATGCACTACCGACGGCTTCGAGGAGACCTAATCCTTACTTACCGCATTTTAACAGGGAAGGTCGGACCAGACTTCAGCTGGCTATTTAGCCCGGCTAGGTTGCCTTGCCTTCGCGGTCACCCTATGAAGCTACACAAGCCGCGTTCTGACCGGATCAGGGCGGAAACTCGGTTATCGTGTAGAGTTACCGAGCGCTGGAACTCGCTTCCAGAAAGTGTAGCCAGTGAACCTACGGTTAAGGGTCTCGAGCGTCAGTTAGACGTTCTTGGGTGGAAACATGAAACCTTTCCCTTCTCCTGATCATACCAATCTTCAAACTTTTAGTTCTTATTCTGTCATTCTCTTTACTCTTTAGTGTTATCCTTCATTTTAATGACTTTCATTCCCCTTTATCTTCCATTTACTTTCTACTTTTTCTTACTCTATGGAACCAACACAGCGGGGACTGCTAGTGCAGGGAACGTGGGCAGTAATTAGTTGATCAGGGTGTTTCGGGTGTTTCGTTTTAGATCTATCAAGAACTAGCACCTTACCATTTCCTGGCTCAACGCTTTGCTCAAAAAGGAATACTCAAGGGATTTTTCTATCGTTCCAGTCCATCTGAATCTGAATCTGAATCCTCTCCTGCGCTGTCCATCAATTATATAAACGCATTTGCTGCTATATCTGTAAACAATTTACGATGGTTTGCATTTTCTAAAGTATTTTACAATTATAGTGTTCATTAAATTTTGTTAGCTATTTCAGCTTCTGTTTTATCGTGTTAACATTATAAGTTGCATCGACTTATCAATCGACCATCATATATAACAGCGCTAGGTTCGACGCGCGCTTCGCTTTCCCGTTTTGCCGAGCAAGATGGGTGCATCCAAGGCAGTAGGTCAACTGTCTGTTATTAAGCACACACTTTAATATTTCTTGTTCATTGTCCTCCATGTGCCGATCTCTGCTGTGTCTTTTCTGTTTTGGTGCAGCGTGGTGAAAACTACCGCATGGCGAATTCTAACAAACGAAAGAAAAAATCTATTAAAGATGATAATCTGGCTGATCTTAAACAAGAACTGGATATGGACGAGCACCGGGTATCTTTGGAGGAGCTATATTTGCGGTTGTCCACAGATCCGACTAATGGCCTCACAGCAGACCAAGCCAAGTGAGCATGGACCTTTACATAACGCTTATGCTAGACTTCGTCTTGAACGTGACGGTCCAAATGCCCTTACTCCACCCAAAACCACCCCAGAATGGGTGAAGTTTTGTAAACAGCTTTTTGGTGGTTTTTCTCTACTGTTATGGGTCGGCGCTGTTCTTTGTTTCATTGCATTCTCCATTGAAAGCAGCGCTTACGAAGATCCCCCGAAAGACAACGTAAGTTTGGTTTATTGTCCTTTATACGTTTCCTTGCCGAGAGTGCGTCACTTAATTGCGTTCACCCGAGATCGAATTCATTTCTGTCCTGGTCGACTTTCACGTTAGTATTTGTGTTTCTTTGCGGTGGAACACTTTGCTTTTAACCCTTCGTACTCTGTGTCTGTTAAGATGCATCTTTCACGCTCCCGTTAGATCCACTTTTATGTAACGTTTTCTACCATCTGGATTCTGTTAATCACCTAAAGACCATTTTTAAATCAAGTTAAGCTTACTGTACGTATACAGATATATATTTTCAGCGTTTTGCACTAGCAACTACAAACAGACTCAAATGGCTTTATCATTAACGCAATATTTTACTTATCGATAAATGGGAAGGAGTGCACGGATGTCGCTCGAACAAATAGTCCCCCATTGATTAGCAACGGCCGAATGTTTCTGGAACCACCCGGATTTGTATTCGTTCAACAGAATAACGTCCCAGTTGTGCTTGTTGGATGTTACGGCATAGACACTTTCGATTCAGCTATTCTTTCAATTGAAAAATAGGAATTAAAAATGCAAATAAATACTGAACTTCACAGATAAAGCACTCTAATACCCGCTCTAATTTGGTCTTGTATTTGCTAGGAAGTTATCTGTAATGCGTAAGCAATTAACTGCTTTCTCTCTTAACTCAACTGTCATCCGAGGACATTGCACTTTAGCTACCCTCAGAATTTTGCTTTACACTTCTTTTCGGATATACAGCGCAATCGCGAGGCTGTTTCTCACCTTTATTTTATGTGTTGAATAACGATATATGGTAGTTTATTCATTTCCGATTCTGAGTCCTCTTATGTACCATGTTGGTCGCTGATAGCTGATGTATCGTCTTGTTGAAGTAGTGCTCGCGCGTACACATGAACTCATTTGGCACCATCGTTAACCCTTCTAATCATTAACTACACTTTATCTGTTTCTGCAAATTACCCATCTCTTATTTGCATGGGCTATTGTGCCCGAACGCCCAAAGAAATCATTGGTTATCCTCACGCATGTGACATTTGGCACAAGATTTAGTTGGTTTTCACTCACTAACACCGAGCGGAAATTCACCACCATGCTGCTCTTTCCTACGTTTGATACCACTATCACCTGTCTTTGTTCATGTTTGCTAACAAGCTTACCTTTCCCGGACATGACTTACGGTTTATTCTTAGATTGTATATTAAGTGTATTAAGTATATATTAGGTATATTAACCTGCTTATCTGGACCCTACATCTTTACTTTTTCAAATAACGTAATCGTTTTTCCACATTTCCCTAGAAACGGGATGCGGGTTCCTAAATTTCAAGTTTTCTTCCGACCGCGTCTTTCACCTAATTATATCTGTTTACCTCCTGTTTTATCGAACCTACCGGTCTAAACCATTAAATATCATTAGGAATTGATGCTCATATCTAACTTCAGCACGCTTGTCTTTGGATTTCTTGGGCAATGTGCCATACAAGTTGTAACCCAATCCAAATTTAAGGGTGTTATGGGTAACTGCTTACGATCTACTTATTTTACGGAATTGATGGACTCATTTAAAAAATGCTAAACACTCCGAACTTATACAACAACAACAATACATCAGTCATTTGAACTGATGCTTCGCTGCCATAAAACCACGAGAACCCGTGGAATAAAGGATAATATGAAGGAGAGAAGGCAGACTTCATTGAAAACCTTAATGTTCCAAGCAAACATTCGGGGTCAAGGCGCCTACACCTTGTGTAGACAACATACTGGCACAAACAGCTGACTATCGTGCAAAGATAAGGCGGCATCGGCGAGACAACTCCCTTGTGGCTTCCACTGCCCCGCGTCATAATCAGCCCTTACGCCGTAGATAACTCAGCACCAAACACACTTTAAACAGGTAATCCGATTAGGAGACGACAGCAGACGCGCCACTGGTTTCGGTTGCGTACCATGTCCTGTAAAGTATCAAGAAAAGCACAGGACGAGACACGTGGGCTCCAGCCCAGAAGGCGAGACGGACCAACGGCATCCAGTTTGGTCGTCAATGACTTCATTTCCCGCTGCGAAGTCAACTTCTGTCCACCTCGAGTCTTCAGTAGCATGTTTCCGCTTATCCGCCATGCTGTATGCAGCAGATAGGGCGACGCTTGATACTCTGCGCGACGGCCGACGCAGGATGAAGTTTACGTTTGAAGAAAAGCTCACATACTCGGGAGACACGCTCTTGAAGAGCGCTGTGATAATGAAGATCGCTTGCTCAGCGTCGCTGATCTTAACCGGTTGTGCGTAATTAATACTCGCTTCCAGCATCCCACGTAGCATCTTCTGACGAGGTACTCCAACGATGGTCGTACAGCACGCTAGCTCGATTACCTATTAATGCGATCCAGGTGGATGTCCTTCGTCAATGACTGTCTAAGGTGCAGAGGGGCTGAAACTGACAATAAAGGTGGTTCGAATTACGTACTCCTGCGCGCCAAATTCAGACTCCGCTTGACAATGCGCCGAAATATCTTTCCACCAAAGCGTATCAACACTGCCGCACTGGAAAATACTGACTGCTACCGATCCCTTGAGGCAGCAATAGAAGCAGAAATTTCTGCCAGTGCACCACGCTTCGTAATTGCAAAAGATGAATCTGTAGACGCTCGTTGGTCTAGGCTAAAGTCGTCAGTTCAGCGCGCCGCTTTATCTACTCTGGGCTTTACCTCTAAGCGTCGGCCGGTGGCCGAGTGGTTGGCATGCTTGCTTTCCAACCATAAGGTCACCGGTTCGAATCCGCGTAGGGGTGGGCGTCCTCGCGGTATACTCAGCCCGCGCGCGACTGGTGGTGGTCGCGCGGCAGCGAAGCGCCGTTACGGCGTATAAGCTGACACATTTCATTTTCATCATTTACCTCTAAGCCTATGAAGGACTGGATTACTGAAGACACTATCCGCTAAAGCGAGAGAAGCACGTCTCATGAATTCCCCAGGCTACCGTTGCTTAAGACGAGGACTAGCGCTCAGCACGGAATGATCCCAACCACTACTGGTCTGATATCGCAGGCAGAATGGGCGCTGCAATTTGCTTCCTCTCTTTCTTTTCGTCTGTTTAGCTTCCGGCAAGCACCGTTCACCGTCGCAACGAGGCTGAACCTTAACGTGGTGCGACGATGTGCGTACCTACTTGACCCATTGTGCTATACTGGGTGATGCCTCCGAGCACCTTGAGAGCTACTCCTACCAGGTTGGTCAATGGTGAGAAGTCAGACAAACTCAGTCTCCTGATCCTCCAGGTTGGGGGTTTGAAATGGGATGGCGTCCATTTCTGTAAAACTAAATCATTGCCACCTCCCCACTGCGTTGCGGACAGGCTTTTGAGCCAAAGGCTTTGGATGAGGACCCTAATCGTCCTCCTGTCTAGGTCTGGGCGCCCTAGCAGTATCTCAGTCCACATACAACCATGACATTTTCTTCAGATATAAACTTCATCCTGCATCGGCCGTCGCGCAGATTATCAAGGGTCGCCTTCTCTGCTGCATACAGCAGAGCGGATAAACGAAAACATGTTACTGCTGGCGCCTCCCTTATTTATTTTCCACCTTTTTCTTTTACTCCCATCCGGACCCCCATTATTAACCTTCCTTCTCTAATTCCCAGCTTAATTGACAGCAACTGAAGTGCCACTGGAGTAGCACCAACTGCAGCCACCATCCCACAACACCTATCGGACGCCTATTGGCAAATGTCCCTCATAAGACCACGCTGTCCCGTTTCCACGGCGACGCTCAACGTTCACACTCTAAGAAAATTGGTCAACAGGCTGTACTCGCACGCATTTTGGACACACTGGGTATTGATGTGTGTTGCGTGCCCGAAACTAGGGTCAATGATACTAACGGGGTTATTGGATTAACTGCACCCGGCTTATCCTCTCGTTATTGGTCGCACGCATCCGGAGACGCCGATGCAGCACTCACGGGTCAAGCTAGTGTAGGTATCATTTTAAGCTCCAGGGTTGAGCGATCGTTGGTTGATTGGATTCCGATGAACAGCCATTTATGTGCAGCCCGTTTGACGACATCAATTAAGGCGGATTTACGAAGTAGTACCAAACGCTGTTTGTGATTTCCGTTTATGCTCCCACCGACTGCAGTACAAATGCTGTCAAGAAAACATTCTATCACGAACTGAACGCGCTACTACGCAGTGCTACTAGTTCAGATATTATAGTATTTCCAGGGGATGTGAACGCTTAAGTAGGGCGTCTGAGTTCTTCAGAAGCTCAGCTGGGTGGTAATTATGGGCCTAACTCCGAACGAGCTGACAACGGTGAGCGTCTGCTGCAACTGTGTGCGGAGCACCAGTTGTTTCTTAGTAGCACTGCTTTTAGACACAGTGGGCGCCGAAGTGCCACTTGGCGCCCTCCTGTAGCTAGCCAGCGATGGACCCAAATTGACCACATAGCCATAAGTTACAGATGGCATGGTTCCATCCTGGAGTGCCGCTCGTACTGGAGTACTTGCGTCGACTCAGATCATGCCTTGGTGCGCTGTGGATTCTCCATGCACTTTACCGGGAGGCGCACCAAGCGTCTCCTCCTATTGGCAACGGAGAAATTGTCTCAGTCCTCGGTCAGGCAAGCCTATCATGAGGCGCTGTGTAACGAAATTTCGCTGTCTTGTCCTAATGACACTGAGCTTCAACGCAATAGGGTCTCGGCCGCCATGCACGACGCAGGAGCATCTGCTTGTGGCACAAACAATCGTCACCGCATCAGTCATTAGATATCTAAGTGGTCGGTAAACCTGTTGGAATCTAGAAGAGACCTCTGGACTGGTTTTGAGCACAATGTGGACAGACGGACTATTAGGCGCGAACTAAAGCAGAGCCTAGGTGCTGACAAGGAAACATAGTGAACCAGTAGGGCTCAAGATATGGAGGAGGTAGGAGCAGTAGGCAATTACCGCAAGCTCTTCCAGCTGATCCGCACCACTGATTTTAGGAAACCAGGCGTTAGTGAGACAATCAGAAACAGCGCGTGTGCACTGATACACAATAAGGAGCACCGTATGGCTAGTTGGGCGGAACAGTTTCAACATCAGTTTAGCTGGTCCCCTGCTCCCGAACCTCTTCCTACTCGGGTACTGCAGAACGAGCCATGGATGGTTAGTTTAGAGCCTCCATCGGAGGCCGACATTCGAAACGCGATTACGGCCCTTAATCCTTTTCGTGCCGCTGGCCCGGATTCCCTCCCACCTGCACTAAGTAAGGATGGAGGTGAGGTCCTCTGCAAAGCACTGACCTCCTTATTTGAATGTGTCTGGAAGGAAGAGAATGTCCCGGCTAATTGGAGTGAATCGGTTATAGTGGCAAGGTACAAGAAGGGCAGTCGCACCGACTGTTCTAACCACAGGGGTATTAGCCTAACGCCAGTTGTGACGAGATTACTGGCCTCGATTATCGTTCGTCACCTCACTGCGGAACGGAAGTCTTGCATTAGGAAAGAGCATGCCTGTTTCCGCCCAGGACGTGGCTGTATTGACCATATATCCACTTTGCAGCGCCACGCATACCCGCAGCCTCGCAGTAGCTGTGTTCATCGACATTCAGAGGGCCTTCGATTTAGTCGATCGATCGATTTCTGTTCGAAATGCCTGCGCGGACAAGTGTCAACATCCTTCGTGTTCTATACTCGAACACTACAGGCCGCTTCAGGGTCTACTGTGGCCTATCGGATAGCTTTCCGACAGCTACTGCCGTTCGTCAGGGTTGTCCGATTTCCCCATTTCTGTTCAATTTCGTCGTGGACTCCATCAGGGAGTGTTTAATTGTGGAATCTCACGATGTAGGCATTGAAGTGCTGCCTGGTAAAAGGTTAGTTGATCTTGATTATGCGGACGATATCGTCTTGCTTTCCGACAATGTTGCGGCGGCGCATTCAACCCTGAATAGCCTGTCTAGAATGGTCCCACTATTTGGTATGCACTTCGCACCTTCAAAGTGCAGTTGCTGCTAGACCACTAGCCACTTCATGACTGCTTGACCCTTGCTAACAAGGAACTCCAGGTGGTTGCTCAATTCACTTATCTGCACAGCTCCATCAACAACGATGGGCGCATGGAAACTGACGTCAGCTCACGCATTGCAAAGGTCAGAGCTGCTTTCTTGAATCTACGGCATCTTTGATGGCAGTAGGGAATTTCCCTCACTCTGAAAGCTAGTGTAAACAAGGCCACCATGAGGGCCGTTCTGCTCTATGGTAGTGTGACGACCCCTGCGGTCTGAAGATCTGAGGCACCTTCAAGTCTGGGAAGCATTGCTGATGTCGGATGTTGCCAGCGTGTCTGCAACGATGATGTGCGTAGGCGAGTACTAGGTAATGAGAATTATGCTAGCTCTGTAAAACAACAGAGCACTGGCTCGGGCACGTGCTACGTATGCCTGGTCACCGCTTACCTAGGAGGGCCATTTTCAGTCTACCAGGTATTGGGTGGCGTAAGGCTCGAGGTGTACAGAAATTGAGTTGGCAGCGGGAAATAATGTCACTGATGACCAAACTGGGTGCCGTTGATTCGTCTCGCCTTTCGGGCTGGAGTCCACGTGACTCGCCTTGTGCCTAGCTCGAGACTTTACAAAACATGGTACGCAACCGACACCAGTGGCGCGTCTGCTGTCGTCTCCTAATCGGATTACCTGTTTAAAGTGTGTTTGGTGCTGAGTTATCTACGGCGTAAGGGCTGATTATGACGCGGGGCAGTGGAAGCCGCAAGGAAGCTGTCTCGCCGATGCCGCCTTATCTTTGCACGATAGCCAGTTGTTTGTGACGGTATGTTGTCTACACAAGGTGTAGGCGCCTTGACCCTGTATGTTTGTTTAGTGCATTAAGGTTTTCAATGAAGTCTCCCTTCTCTCCCTCATATTATTCTTTATTCCACGGGTTCTCGTGGTTGTATGGCAGCGAAGCGTCAGTTCAAATGGCTGATGTACTGCTGTTAATGATGATGATGAAGCGCCATTCACCACAGCTGATAGGGCGAAATTCGGAAGGCCAAATCATCCCCGATACGGAAGGAAAGCTTTTCAGATTTGCAGAGTATTTTAGCAACCTCCTAAACCGCCAACTACACACCACTGCACCCATTTCAGCATTAACCCAGCCAGGATATGACGCGGATTGCTCATTGCTATCTCCCACAGAAATTGTAAACATTCTTTGTCACCTGAAGTCGAAGAAAACCCCGGAAGCGGGCGGGATTCCAACGGAAACCTACAAATCTTGTCTACCAGCTCTCCTTGACCATTTTCACAAGCTCTTCTGCTCGATATGGGAGACCGAAATCCGTCCTTCCTCGTGAAGTATCTCAGTACTACTACCATTTCCCAAGAAAGGTGACCGAATTGTGTGCAGCAATTATCGCGGGATTAGCCTATTCGATGTAACTGCCAAAACTTTTGCACGAATCTTACTTTCCCGCTTTGCCAATGAGAAGAACCTGCGAACTCACCATAACCAAGTTGGCTTTCGTCCAGGCAGAGGCTGCACTGACCAAATCTTCACTCTACGTCGAGTACTCGAACCCCGCTACCAGTTCCAGCAGCCCACGTTTGTGTGCTTCGTTGATTTTCGAACTGCCTCTGAGTCAGTTCACGCCGAAGCACTCTGGAGAATTCTACTTGCCGATTTCGCGCCGGTTAACCTCGTTAACCTGATGAGATCATACTACCGTTGCACGAAGGCCCGGATTCGGTTCTATGAAGAAGAAACAGAAGAATTTGACATCAATACTTGAGTCCGGCAGGGTTCCCCACTTTCTCTAGTGCTGTTCAACTTCGCAGTCGACTGGGTTGTGCATCATGCCCTTGAGAGCTATCGTGGTGTTCAAGTTAGCCCTGACTTCTGGCTGTCAGATCTAGCATTTGCTGACGATATCGCTCTCCTTGCAGAAGATGCTATACACTACAGTCACTGCTAAATTGTGTCGACCAATCAGCTTCTATGATTAGCCATCGCAATGAGGCTGGACCTTACCGTGGTGCGATGGTTTGTGTGCCTCAGTGATCCATTGAGCTATACTGGGTGGTGCGTTTTTGCACCTTCAGAGTCACTCATACCAAATCGGTCAATGGTTAGAGGCCAGACAAACTCAGCCTCCTGGTCCTCCAGGTTGGGGGTTGGAATGAGGGTGGCTCCTTATTCCTTAAAACGGACTCTTTGTAGCCCAGTGCCAAACCCGCTGCCTTGCGGACAGGTTTTTAAACCAAAGGCTTTGATTGAGAACCCTAATCGTTCTCCTGTCTAGGCCTGGGCAACCTGACAGTATTCTGCCCACGCAATACAATGAATTTCACTTCAAACAAATTTCTAATGCTTTGGCCACCGCAGAGGATAATCAACGGTGCCCTATCTGCTGCATCGGGCAGGGTAGATAGGGGTTTGGAGGCTACTGCTCAAGCCTTCCCATCTTCTTATTCCCCCTCTTGCGCTTTTTCACCCTCATCGTCCCGTTCCAGCTTCACTTTTATCCCCCCTGTTTTCAACCCCCAATTCTCGGCCCTCCCCACCTTGCTTCAATAGTCGCTTGTCTTTTAGTTTCAACTCACATGCGAACGCGGAGCGTCATTCCTGCCCTGTCAACAGGCCCATGTCCAAGCAAGCGGCCCATTCCAGTTCATCGGCTTCCATTTGGAGCCCTCGATCCTCCTTCAGATTGGCATGCCTCAATGTTCACACATTGCTTCAGATCGGTCAACAGGCAGCACCGGCCCGAACATTAGAGACCCTCTCGATCGATATCTGCTGCTTATCGGAGACCCGCCTGCAAGACTCGAGCTTTGTACTCACTCTGCGATCCCCTTCAGATGACGCAAACAGTATTTTCTCAGTGCGCCTATCCGGTGACGATGCAGCTTCGAGCACCGGCCAATCCGGTGTTGGTATTGCCCTGAGTCCCCGGGCTGAAGCTACTCTGGTTGATTGGATTGCAATCAGTAGCCGGATGTGTGCGGTCCGATTGGCTGGCTCGTTCAAAACTTCGAAGTTGCGTGGGACTAACAGGTGTCTATTCGTTATCGCTGCCTATGCACCGACAAACTGTAGCGATGACTCGATAAAAGACGACTTTATCGTCAATAGAACGAGCTCCTTAGCCACAAAAGAAGCTCGGACACTGTTGTGCTGGCTGGGGATCTGAACGCTCAACTTGGAAAATTATCCACCGATGAGCTGCATCTGGGCGGCCAACATAGTGTAGGCTCCCGTAATGATAACGGTGAGCGGTTCGTTTTTGTGAGGATGCTCCTTATTTCTTGCGAGCACTACTTTCAGACACAGCACCCGCCGGAGGGTGACTTGGCGCCCATCAGCCTCGAACCAGCCTTGGACGCAAATCGATCACATTGCGATAAGTTACCGATGGAGAGGCTGCGTCCAGAACTGTCGCTCGATTTGGAACACAGGTGTTGACACCGACCATGCACTTGTATGTGCGGACATGCGGATACGTTTTGGCGGACGCCCAGGACGAAGCTGTAAGCGCATTGACACCAGCCAACTTGCAAAACCAGCTGTTTTGAATGCGTATCAAAGTACGCTGTCATGCGAGTTGAATAAGCGCTCACTGGATCCAATTGAAGGTCACTTGTCTCATATTCACCAGACCTTGCTAGCAGCAGGAAAATCCTCATGTGGTATGTCTAATCACCAACATGGACATTGGGTCTCTTCACAGTCTCTGGAACTTATAGATGCTCGCCGGCATATTCCGGCTTGAAGCTACCACAATGAAACTCGCAAAGAGCTCCGGGCAAAGCTCCGTGCTAGCCTGAAGAGACACCGCGAATCCTGGTGGTCTCATCGTGCATCAGAGATGGAAATGGCCACTGCCCTTGGTAACCATCGTAAGTTATTCCGTCTGATACGAGAGACGGGCAGCAGGAGACCTGGTGTTAGTGAAAGTATACGTGACGAGAGTAGAAGGCCTATCCATAACTTATCAAAACGCTTGGAGCGTTGGGCTGAGCACTATGAAAAGCAATTTAATCGGTCGGAATTGTTAGATTTCTCGCCGGCCAGTGATCATCCTGCTCCCTGGGCTGTTCTTTTGGATCCACCCTCTCGCTCAGAAGTCGAACGTGAGATCGAACTGTTGTAGTTAAATAAAGCCGCGGGACCGAATGATCTTCCTCCAACCCTTTTCAAATTCGGGGGACCTGCTCTTGTGGATGATTTACACGAGTTACTAGTGAATCTGTGGTAGCAGTAAACTGTCCCAACCGATTGGAGCCGCTCCGTCATAGTCCCAATTTTCAAAGGAGGCTCACGATCGGAATGCGGCAGCCATAGAGGAATCAGTCTGATCTCCATCGCCTCCAAATTACTTGCCTCTGTCATCCTTCGCAGACTGACTGGCATTCGTGAAAGCCAGATTCGTGAAGCGCAAGCTGGATTTCGTCGAGGTCGTGGCCGCATTGACCACATCTTCACTTTGCGTCAGTTGTTGGAGCACCGTCACATATATTGGCAGCCCACCGTTGTTGTGTTCCTCGATATCAAAGGTGCATTCGATTCGGTGGATAGACATGCACTTTGGGACTGTCTACTCAGGAAAGGTGTACCTGAGAAATATGTGAATATTATCCGAGCATTATATGCGCGTAGCTCGGGCAGAGTGAGGGCTTACGGCAAGTTGTCATCACCCTTTAATATCTCCAGCGGTGTGAGACAAGGATGCCCTCTGTCACCTTTCCTCTTCAACTTCGCTGTTGATGAAGTCATGGACATCGCGTTCACAGGACACGACTTAGAAGGTGTGGATCTGCTCCCAGGAGAACGACTTCTTGACTTAGAGTATGCTGACAATATTGCCCTAATCTGTGACAGCTCACAAACGTGTCAAGCGGCACTGGACAGATTAACACTAGCTGTCCGTCACTTCGGGCTTTGCTTCGCACCCTCGAAGTGCAAAGCGTTCCTCCAAGATTGGTCTGGACCGCCTCCTGCGCTGACCGTTGGTGGGGATCAGCTAGAAGTCGTTCAAAAATTCAACTACCTGGGAAGTTGTATCAGCGCCCGTGGGATTGAAGATGAGATCACGAACCGTATAACAAAAGCTCGGGGCGCTTTTGCTAACCTTTGCCACTTCTGGCGCCGGCGCGACATCACTCTTGCCCTGAAAGGTAGAGTATACAATGCAGCAGTACGTTCGACCCTACTGTACGGTTGTGAAACCTGGCCGCTTAACTCAGCGGACCTGAAGAGGCTAGTTACGTTCGACCACCTGTGCCTTCGCAATTTAGCTCACATCTGGTAGGAACATCGCGTGAGCAACGAGCGTATTCGACGCCTTGTTTACGGCACAGGAAAAGGAACTAAACCGCTCAGCACCGTCATTTCACGCACCAGGCTCCGATGGCTCGGCCACGTGTTACGCATGCCAGCCCACCAACTCCCGCGACGTGCGTTGTTTGCGCGCCGGGAATGTGGATGGAAGAAGAGGAGAGGTGGCCAAGCGATGACTTGGTCGAGAGGAATGAAGGCCCTCACTTCTGAGCTGGCCTCGGTTGGAGCGTCGCGACTCCCTGGTTAGGGTCCGAAAGACGATGGACACGTTTGATTGGACACACTAGCTGATATGGCTAGGAGCCGACCTCAGTGGCGTTCGTGCTGTGAGTTTCTTTGTCCCACCCCATCCCTCTTAGCCTCCCCCTCCAACCACGATCTCATTATTTAGCTTTATATAAGTTCGCATAGTATTTTTTGACGCACAGTAGCCGGCTGGTAGCTTACTGGAACGATTCCCATCCGTTACCGGTAGCTCAGCCGGCTTGCACCAGTTGCATTTTTCTCCTTTTATCTGTTTATTGCGGCACAGTAGCTGAGGTGTTCCCCACCTCTAGCCAACGTGTATGATGATGATGATGAGGAGGAGGAGGAGGAGAAGGAGGATGATGAGGATGGGGATGAGGATGATGATGATGATGGGGATGAGGATGATGATGATGATTCTATGATTGGCCTCGAAATTAACATCAGCGTGACGAAATACTTCTCATCGTTAGCCACCCAGTCCACCCCCGTTGCTCTCCTTACTTGGACAACACATCGAATCTGTTCTTGAGTTCATCTTAGATCCACTATACTCCCCTACATCCGCTACATCCGAAATCCGGAATCGTATTCACGGTGCTAGAACATCCTACTTATAACTGTGAAACACATTATGGCGAAGGACGGAAATTAGTCTGAGAACAAAGATCCGAGTATTCTGAACAACCATTCGTGCCATTTTACTTTATGGTTGCGGAACATAGCCGCTGCGATCCGAAGACACTCGGAAGCTGGAAGTTTTCCACCATTCTTGTCTAAGGCTTATCTTAAGAACGCAGTGGCATGAGCGTATCACCAGTGATGAAATCCGTAAGTGCTCTTACGGTTTTCCAAAGTTCACACCGTGCATCCAACGCCGCAGACTTCAGTGTTTCGATCACGTTTTCCGCCGACCAGACACTGACTTCACTAGGTCCATGGTTTCACCCTCGCCTTGCCATGGTTGCTGTTGTCGTCGTGGTGGACAGTTGAAAATGTGGCTTACTGTAGTGAACTCGGATGTCGATCTTCTTGGACTCCGCGTTGGTACTCGTCGCTAGAGAAATCATTGCATCAGTATCTGCTTGGAGCTTAAAGCCGATCGCTGCACTTGGGCAGCTGCAATTCGCGACATCCATGATGCCGGCTGATCCTGTCGCAGGAGCTAGCCGCAGTAAAGTAAAGTAAGTAACTCATGGTTGTATGTGGACTGAGATACTGCTAGGGCGCCCAGACCTAGACAGGAGGACGATTAGGGTCCTCAACCAAAACCTTTAGCTCAAGAGCCTGTCTGCAAGACAGTGGGGAGATGGCAATGATTTAGTTTTACAGAAATGAATGCCATCCCATTTCAAACCCCCAACCTAGAGGACCAGGAGACTGAGTTTGTCTGACCTCTCACCATTGACCAACCTGGTAGGAGTAGCTCTCAAGGTGCCCGGAGGCACCATACAGTATAGCACAATGGGTCAAGTAGGTACGCAAACCGTTGCACCACGTTAAACTCCAGTCTCGTTGCTCGGTGCGAAGTTGTGCACGTGACCTTGATGATGCAATCAAATACCTTTTTGTGCTAACGGTTATTAACTCGTCTTACACTGTCACTTACACTTGCCACTTTCGAGACGGTTAGGGAGTGGCGCTTCCTATACAACATGGTTAAATGCTTCTGTTCTGTGAATTGTATATGATTATAAGCGTTATTTCGATCATTGATGTTCCGGTCACTTACGATTTGGCCTTATTGACTTTTAGATGTGTTACCCTTTCATTAACTTTTTTACCTTGCCGAACAGCACTGCAAAGTGCACTATTTTCTGGTCAGATAATGAGTAATCATACCTCAGTGGTGGATAAGTTACGTCGTCTTTTGTAGCTACAACTACCGCTGTAGTATGTCCATGTTCGTGATGAAATACTTACAAGCACTTTTCCACCCCCATAAAAATGATCGCTTCCCATTCGTTAACACATCCCTAATTTCTTATTTTTGTGGGCTTCCTCTGTCTGTTACACTTTTCCTCGCTTTTTGAACTTCGCGACTAATATCTGGACACTTAATGTAGTACCATATGCCTTTTTATGTGAACCTATCGGATGGTGAAAAATCGATGATCGTACTGCGGATACATCAATTGTTTTGCGTTGTTTGTTGCGACTTTTGCATTTGAGGCAATTCACATACGGTTCCAGACACGGGATTTCTTTGGTCATTGGTCTCACAGTACAACCACACAAAAATCCGACTGTACAATTTTTTCAGGCAACTCTGCCTTTTTGCTGAGTCTACATGGGTTGGCGCATTACGTATTCAGTACCATAGTATGTTTTATGAATAACCTTTGACTGGCTAGTTCAGATGCAGTACATTTGTGACTTGAAACTTTGCGTGGTGTCATTGACTTGCGAGTACCCGCTGTTTTATACAAAAGGTCTAGCAAAGTCATACGAATCATCGCGGTCCTAGTGTACTAAATACGGTCTCCCGTCTACTCATCTGTTAGTATTCGTGCTGCCCTGGCAAATTCACTCTGAAGAAAGTTGAATCATTGGTGTCAGATCGGCCACCATTACAGCACACGGTGAATTTTCCCCATATGCGCTCTGCTAGTTGTTTGAACCGTCTCAAATAAGTGCCATGTGCCACTACCTTCGTCCTTATGTTGATGCTTATTTTTAGTGCGAGTTGTCACTTTTGCCCGTGGCGTCTTGCTCAGAGATTTAGATACAGAGCCTTTTCGATGCTCTTATTCTTCATTACAGAGGCGGTGTGACATTGTTCTCTTGCGCCTCCAGGCCTATACAACTTCTTAATTGCAGAGATCTTGGTCGACCCGTAGCCTTAAGGATCACAATTCTGCCTTGTAATCCGAGGGGCGCGGGTTCAAGCCAGCGTAAGGACCGGGCGACTGTCGCCCACGTTCGACGTGGTGGTTTTGCGCGGCAGCGAAACGTCTGTGCTGCGTACCGGCGTACTGCTGATTAAGTCAAGTGAAAGTAGGCTTTATGAACCCGACTGGGAACATTTTCGGTATTTTTACATTGGCACTGCGGATGTCGTGAGGCATAACGTAAACATGGAATTGCAATTAAAGCGTAAGAAGCAGAAAAGCTGCAACCTCCATCACTCAAGTAAGCGTTCACGCATGGGACTGATAAGTTTCTTGGAGTCCACGACAAAACAGGATGAATACGGTAAGATAGAGTTGTGATAACTTTTGCGAAAAACAAAACCATAAATTTAAAGCGAGTAGATGAGCAGGAGTGGACTTCAGATAAATCAGAGTGAGGGCGATAAAAAGGGTCGTTTAAAACATTTGCTGAAAACTTATCACATGCACTGAAGTGCTTAGTAACGACGAACTCAGCCAGAGACTGAACAATTCACCACACTTGGAAATGAGCTTAAAGGAACGCCGACGACGACAACTATCAGCCAGACCAAAAAGCAACCTAGATCGTCTTTCAGACCAGAGGTGTCATTTCTCTTTGAACCCTAAAGTTTCCGTGCTTTGTTTCATATCGTTCAGTAGATAACCTCTGTTTCTACCTTACACCGCTTAGTAGATGCGCTCTACGATTCTGAACAATGCTTAAATTTTCCGTCGTTTTGTCTAACCCTTGTCTACCATGCTCGGGTTAGTGTGACAATGTCTACCTTCTTTCACTTCAGCAACACGGAATCATTGGCTGCAGGCAATTACAGCGTCGACTTTGCGCCTACCAGCACTACCGACAGGGAATTTCTCAAATGGTTTTATTCGGCTAAATGCGTGCGCGCAATTCGACTTTTGCATATTTCTCCTATGTTAGTGGACGTAGTCAGAAGATTCGGATCTTGGGTTTCCATATACGGCTGATGAATGCATTTCACATGTCGCCAACGTTTACTTCTATTGAACTTCTATTGAACTCATATTCTGCATGGCTACAGATACGACAGTGCATTCGTCCCCGAGGGCATGAAAATCCGATTGCCCCTCTTGTCCAGGTCGAATAACACCTGGACGGTTTTGGAGCTGATGCCCATCGTATTGATAATGACCATTGGTATTTCTGAGTGTGTCTATCGCGACCTTTCTCTCAATGGCGCGATCCTCTAGCACAATTCTTCAGATCTCATCACAAGATATCTACTGAGCAGTACGATGATCTCGGTCCGGTTTGGCCATATCGCCGTTATCTGTGCATTTCACACATTAATGAAGCATCCACCTAAGCACTGATCACAAATATAGCCATCAGCCGAAATGAGATTCCTGAGCTTTTCAACACAATCTCTTAATGCTTGCTGCGGCTTATTGCAGCAATTCCATCACCAAACTCGGAGCAGTACACCAGTTCTTCCCAGAAAGCAAACGTTTGCTCTTAAAGCTTGAATTATATTAAAATGGCATACAATCGACAAGTAGATTCTGGTATTATTTTAATCGTCTTTTTTACACGTACCTTAACTGAGACCAGCGTTAGTTTCAGTGTGTAAAGGGCAGAGTCCCAGTATTTGTCTAAAAGTTTTAACAGCCATCCAACAACTGATCACATGAGATTTAGCTCTTTGGGAAATAATACGCTATTTGCTTGTCTACCAAGACACTATGTATTCTCTGGTGTTTTCAAAAATGCATCGAATCACGACTCACCGAACGATGAATGAACTTGAACAATCGGAATAATTACATTGTGTGAGCAGTCATGTTCCTGTCCATATTTGGGTTATTTGCAGCTTCATTGGCAATACCAATCCTGCTCTGGTCGACTTTACAGTAAATCAACTCTTTCTTGCATGTGCTTTTCAGCTTTATCTGGGCATTGTCTTGACGGCTGTTGTAATCATCACCGGTTGCTTTTCTTATTATCAAGAATCAAAGTCTTCACGCATCATGGAATCTTTCAAAAAGATGATTCCACAGGTTTGTATTTTTTTGAACCATTATTTTAGCTTTAATTTCTTTACACTGTTTATGTTGTTTTCTTACATTTTACTTAAACGAAAGACAAATCTCATTCTCCCATAGTGATCATCTCAAAATCTCTAAGTTACTTTTCGGTTTGGTGAAAAGTTAGTCGTCCGGAGCACCCTATATATTGGTCCGTCTTCTCCATCTGTCCCCACCACCTTCAATTTCGCATAATCTTCAACAACCACGTCAGTATTTTGTACTGATGCTACGCTGCCATACACCCATAATTGGCTGCATATCGACAGAGGCACTTCTATGACGCTCAAACACGTGCGGAATTAACAGCATGAAGTTGATGTGGTTCGCACGACGGGGCCATTTTCACGAAAGTATGTGCCAACTAAATTTTGACCCCAGCTTGAACGACCACCACCGTTAGTTCTATTAACTGCGCCTTTGTGTGGCTTCGACTATACGTGTAGGGTGCGCTGCATATACTTATGGGTTATGCAAGCGCTCACGTGGCCGCTGACCGAAAGGATCACACTTGCTTTCTGACCCGAAGGTCACCGGTTCAAGCCTATGCAGGGGACCGACCGACGCTCGGAGTACCCTTAATTCACAGGTGACTGGTGCTGATTGCGTAACAGCAAGGCCTCAGTAGGACATACTGCTGATCCCTTCCTTTCTTCACCTTAGGGCCTGCACTGGGAAACCACACACTGTTGAGAAATCACAGTCACAGTGACTTCGAACCTAAGCGAAAACGAAATTCTTTACCCTCTTCTGTTGAGGTGCTCTTGTCAACCAACCATGGTTCCTTACTTATTTTTTGCTACTGTGTTTCGAACACCGAAGTGCAGTGGATCCAGTTGCCACGATTTACACCGCAAGAATAACAATAACTAACAACGGCAAGGTAATGGGGTTGAATGCAAAGAGTGTGTAAAGTGTATGGAAGCAAAAAGGAGGTGCGTTAAACTAATCAGGATGGAACGAGGTTTAACAACTGAATACGAGAAACCGAATGCAAGAACGCCATTGTCTGCGTGATCGCGCCATGTCTGCTGCGGTCCCCAACTGTTGGTGTAGACCATTCCTAGGACCCTATCTACGAAGGTGGCACACACTCCTCTGACCAAGTCTCTTAGTCAATTTCTTCATGCCTCTATGCCACCTACTGTACTTGCCACATTGTGGTTTCGCCCAGTTTGGTGCGGCGACGGCATATAATGCACGCCGAGGAAGCCGATCAGCTGACATACGGAATACATGACCTAGGCAACATAAGCAATTATGATTCATTAAATACTCTAGTAGGGTACCAGAAGGCTTATTGCCAAAAATCAACTGGCGGGCCTCAGCATCGCTCACCCGGTGTTCTTACTAGAAGTGAGCGATGCTCCGCAAGCACCGGTGGTTAAACACGGTCAAGCGTTTACTTTCTCCTCCGTGAACTGGCCAGGCCTCCGATGCATGCAGTAAGCCGCCTTGCCGCAGCGCTACGCACCCTGCTCTTCACTGACCGATTAGCATCCCACTGTCTCCATAGAACGCTGTCTCTGGTAAGTCACTCGGGTCTTGCTGTTATTGCGAAATAACCTCCTTAGTGACGTAACCACCAGAGACGACACAGCTAGCGAGGTAATTAAGCCTATCCATCACTTCCATTGGCTGTTTTGTGATAGCCAGAACCGGTGTATCGGTCCATTCCTGCAACAGTACTTTGAACTTTAAAGGCGCAAGGCACATGCTGAGACGTGCGGCGCTACGCGTAAGTCTATCCAATAATGTTTGTATAGTCACTTGGTCCGGCCCAGGGAGAGCAATGTTGTCCGCACACTTCAGATTTGTCAGTCGGTCGCCTGGCAGGACCTCCACTTCGGTAGAATCTGAAAGAACCGATTCGTTCATAATCATTTTGATCACGAAGTTGAGGAGGAAAGGAGATTTGAGACAACCCTGACGAACCCCAATTCTCATGGAGAACTCAGGAGACAGTTTCCCATAGATTCTTACACGGCCACGTGAGGCACAGTACAGAGGTTGCATAATGGAAACGAATTCAGCCGGCACACCCTTCATGGATAGGCAGTGCCACGAGCTGGCGCGGGCAACAGAGTCGAAGGCGGCTTCCAATTCTTGTGTGTGTCCTTGCTCTAAAACTTGGCAAAGAGCAACTATTTGGTTGATACTACCACCACCGTGGCGGTAACCAACCTGGCTTTCCGGGATTGGATTCTCACGAACACCAGTAACTCGTCAGAGAATGATACTCGTGAGAAGTTTGGTGGCAGTGGGAACAACGCTAGTGCCTCGATGCTTTTCGCACCACGTGTGCTGATCCTTCTTGATGATGCGCACACAATTGACACTCGCCAGTCTGAAGGCAACTCTGTGGTGTTCAGAATCGTGTTAAATAGAGAAGCAAGTCCAGTCGAGGGATATTCACTTTCATCATTTAGCAAATATGAGGAGGGTCGTCGGGTTCAGGAGTCTTGTTTCGTTTCAAACCGGAAAGCTCATGCCGACTCTCATCCAAAGTGGGTGGGTATGACATCTACATCCCACGTCAACTCAGGCGATTTGACAAGCGTCAGTGTCGCAGCAGGCCTGCTGAACTGTTCTTCAAAATATTCCGCCCAACGGGCTAATCGACGACGCTGCGAATGGATCAACTGCCCATCTTTCGCAGCTATTGTCTCGCTAACTTATGGATTTATCTGACTCGTGTTCAGGATAAGCTGGAAAAGCACTCCGTTGTTCCTAACAGCATTGACTTTCTCCATCTCACGGGCCCTCGCTAACCACCAACGTTCCCGATCATTTCGAAGACTTTCTGTCACATGTCGTTTCAGAGTTACGCACACGCTAGAACTCAGTGCACATTCGTGCTTCGATCAAGCTGGTTGATCCATTTGCAGTTACGGCGTCCCAAGCTGGATGCACAGCAAGCGTCAGAGACATTCTCCATGGCATATTGGTGACTCTCCTAGTCGGCTTACCAACTTCATTGATCATTTGCAATGAATGGGCCAGTTCGTCATGATATTGTTGAACTACAGACTGCGAGTTCGTTATAGGTAACATTAAGAGATATAGGTACTTCTTTGAAGTGCGAAGAGTGAACACCAAGCTTGCGCTTACTAAAGCATGGTCAGAATTCAGACACATGCTCCAAATTGACTGGCAATGTTGAACTGATGTGAGCCATATGTAGCTAATGGCAATATGGTCAATTTGAGTCCAGCTTATTGAGGAATAAGGTGGGCACCAGGTGACGCGGTGTGAACATTTGTACTTCAAAGCAGCGCTGCTAAGATAAACGTTGTAGTCGGTGCACAGTTGCAGAAATCGATCGCCATTGTCTGTTCGGCGTGCATCGACTACGAAAAGGCCACCCGGGTGCTGCTCAAAGTCTGAAAGACGACCCACTTGGGTATTCATGTCACCACCAACGTTCATGATGTCAGTATTCGTCGCCTTGCATTCAGTCGGAGCATTAACTGAAGCGATGAAAAGGCACCTTGTCTTCAGATGCTGCTTATTAACTCCAGTAGAGGTTCGAAGTCGAATTGCACCCATGCCGGCGTTCACTGGCATCTACTCGAACAGGTTACCTTTAGCATCCTTGTTAAGAGCAATACCAACACCGTAAATACCTTGAGTCGTTGACTCAGTATCGCCAAAAACGCAAATAGTTTAGTCATTATCGTCAGATTCAGAACCAGAGAGTCGGGGATTTGTTACGACACTGTTATATTGTATGCGTTTTTCGGTGACAGCGCACATCATTACTAAGAGAGGAAAAAGTGGGAGTTAGTGTTGTCTGCTGGTCGATCTGACCTAGAGTGCGGACGTCAAGAGAACAAGTGTAGCATAAAACTCTAGATTTAATGGAACAGCTGCATGTATCGATGGCAGCAACGGCGAGGTTAGCGCCGGTCGCTCTCTCAATAGACATGAAAGAAAGTTGAGAGGGGAGCGATAAAGAAGTGGAAGGGTCTAGAGGGCAGATTATACTCTCCGGCTGTCCATTCCTCGAGAGGTTGCGTTGCAAGTACCCTCCCTTTAGCCTTCAGCTCAACACTGGTTCGCACGGCAGTGGAGTACATGAAGATTCGCTTGAAGGATTTTACGCGGAGCCTTTGACTCAAATAGCTTGATCCAACAGACAGTGGAGAGCAAGTCCAGCTAAGGAGTGTAATTGCAGAGGCCCATTGGGATCTGCTTGAGGTCTGTCACACACAGCTTTTTCAGGTTTAGAACATTGCACATGTTTTACAACCGCATTATGTTGCGCACCTGCGACCCCGGCCAACCGCAGGTGGGATTTGGTGGGATTACACCAATTTGACCAAGGACTGCCTAGCTTGAGGTGGGTGGTAGCGAATCGTTGAGCACCGGAAGGTGTCCTCCCAGTGCGTGGTGCTCTGAGCTTATAACCCATAGTCTCCCATGGCTAGGTTTTAAAGGAAGAGGGCCATCGACCTCTCCCTAACCTCCGAAGAGGATTGAATTGTGAGAGCGAGATAGTCTGATCCCTAGCCATTGACCTGTCTGGATTGAGTTGCTCGGAAGGCACTTGGAAAGTGCCACTCAGCGTAGCTCAATGGGTCACGAACCTACGCAGACCATCACACCACCTTGAGTTCCAGTCTCTCTGCGACGGATGCTACTGCTCTGTTCTGAACCAAAGTATATGCATCACGGGCTGTCCTGCTTATTGACACGTATGTACAAGCCGTTATTAATGTGGTGGCTTTTTGTGCCATTCAGTCTCACCCATATCATGCAAACCGATATTCGCGCTTGGAAACATATCACTCCAGTGGTACATTCTGGAGCATAGGCTCGATCCCGCGCTCCCCCTTGAGACTAAACATTCGGCGAAGAGCCAGTGGCATACCAATAACCCAGTTGCTTCACTATCTGTATCTCATCTTTTTTTCTCCTCTCTGAGTTCGGCATACTGATACGTGTTCCACTTAGCATTCTTCATATCATTTTAAGATGTCCCTCTACTAATCACTACAGCATATTAGGCTTACTCCAACTTTTAACTTATAGGGAGCACTTCTCTCTGTCTATCCTATTACATAGCCTACTCACCCTTTAACTTCTGATCTCTTCCACCGTCATATCAGATGGCCGGCATTGCATAAGTTCCAGTACTTAATCTACTAGTTAAATATGTGCTCAGTTGTTGTGGTCTGGGTAGCTGTCCAAGCCTAGCATTTGGACAACCGTTTCGTCGGCTCTGCTCCAATGACATTTGTGTTGGAACTGCGTATGGGCAACACGCTGCAATATCCTCCAGTTACCTTATCGATTATGCTCGAAACTTGCTGTCCACTTGCTTCCCGTACGCGCCCGCGTTGCACGTGCTGCCTTAGTGTGACTTCTTGAAGCGTGTAGATGAAATCTGATGGAATCGATCTGTCACTTTTATCCGGGCCGAAGTTGGTTTATACAAGATCAGTCCGTCATAAGCTCGTTTTTTTTCAAATTTTCCACCCTGTGCCTAATTTATATCCACTTTTCTTTCAGACCGCATTGGTGATTCGGAACGGTGTCAAACTAGAAATAGCCGCTGAATCCCTCGTCGTTGGTGACCTGATTGAGGTCAAATGTGGTGATCGTGTTCCCGCTGATATTCGCATCATTTCTGCTAGCTCATTCAAAGTGAGCATGCTATCTTTTAACCTACGTTAACCCGTTATCCCAGATTTTTTATCATTTTTCCCTGTAGAATTTGTGCTGTTCGGGGTCCCATTATAGGACTAGGAGCTAGTAGTCCTGTGCGATGCGCGTAATTGAGCGCGGACATCAGAAGGTACACGAAATCAGACGCAACGTATTTTATTCCAGGGGTTACAAAAAGACGTGAATGAATGAGGCGAGACAGGAGCAGTAACTCACAGAGCAGACGAATGTTGACCCTGATACAGGTGTAGAACCGAGTATTCAGAAATGAACGTTGTCGGACCCAACGTGTATTGTACCGAGCGGTAGTCACCGGATCTGACGTGCGTTGTAACGAGCTACAAAGAACTGTAAGGCAATTAGCGAACCACAGAGCGATGCACCGCACGACTTACAGCGGATTGGAAAATGAACCTGAGGTACCTTCAGTAAAACAAATGGACGGCTGTAAGCTACAAACATAGATAAAATTCATTGTCACACAATACTGTAAGCATAAATGTTTCGTGTTTACTACCCAGACCAACATGGCCATTGTTATGACCACCGCTTCACTCCAATTGGCTGTGCGTACCGCTGGCCTCTACATTGCTATAATTGCGGGTTCACTCTGATTGGCTATTCGACCCCGTCCACTGAGTGGCTGACAGAAGTACAATGCCGGACCTCGTGAACCGTGTATTTGCCGAACGACAAGACAAAACGTGGAGCATGCAGTTACATTTGTAGGTATCGGGCGGCCTTCTTGAATCTTTTTCTTTCCTTTCCATTCCTTACTTGCCGATAATAGTATCAGAATCGAGAACATTCTTTTCATTGGAAACTGGACTGTTTGAAGAACTCTTGGCGGAATCCGTTGGTTCCTGTCGAAAACAAGCGCCATCAGTGGATTCGTTAGGTGGTGCCCCTCCTAACACCCCGTTCGAAGTCCACTGGTGTACGATTCCAGTCTGGGGTTGACCTGGAACGGTGTAACACGGACTCTGCATCGGTCTGCCCACCTGGGTCGACATTCAGGGCTAACACAGGGTGTCGTGTGTTCATCTTGAGGAGTTGCATCGGTCTTCGCTAACTTGAATTCATCCAAGACTATTTCCATAGAAGTCGTCTAGTCATCTTCAGTTGTATTTGGCGAAACACATTCTGTGCCGGTTGATATGGCGGACCCACCTTTCTTTGCCCAGGGTTACCTCATAGAAGACATCATCGTCTCTTTTTGTAATTAGGCCACGTATCCTCCGATATTCCCCCTCCGATAGTCTTTTGCCAGAACCAGTTGTCCAACTTCGAAACTCCTAGCTATTGATTGATACCTTCAGTTGTATTTGCGTTCCATTTTCTGGTTTCTCGCCGCGCTATAATTCTGCTGCGGTCTTACGAGGTCAAAAGTTGTTCGGGTCTTCCTCAGTTGCAGCGATTCGACCGGGGATTTTCCCCCCGTCACCTGCGTATTGGTTCTCATCCTGTACATCAATAAAAAGGTCTGCAGAATCTCGTGAATCGGTCCATCTCCCTTTGTTTTGAGCAGAGCTCTTTTGAATGTGTAGTCGAATCTCTCTACCTGTCTATTTGACTAGGGATGATAGAGAAGCGAACGGAGATGTCCCACCCCGTAAATCGCACAAAAATCGGTTAACTGCGCTTAGGTGAACTGAGGCCCGTTGTCAGACACCATTGTTTTCTCACCTCAGGTAACACCGGCATCTGGGTCATAGTGAAATTCGCAAAAACTGTTCGACACGGCGTCCGCTGATGTGGGCTGCTTTTCAGTGCTCTGTCTTGTCTAATGCACAGCCAGGCGCTTAAGAAGATTATGGAACAACCTTGATTGGCTTTCTTCAAATTGCTTTTGCTGATGCTGGGGAATGGAGGTCAATTATTCCATTGAAGAACCGACATTATTGAGTTCTTCAATTCAAAATGCATCTGTCACCAGTTGTTGTACCCATCGCTTCACTCCAATTGCCTGTACGTACCGTCGACCTCTGCGTTGCTACAGTTACGGGTCCACTCTGATTGGCTGTTCGACCCCGGCCACTGAGTGGCTAACAAAAGAACAATGTCGAACCTTGTGAACTGTGTTTTCGCCGAACGACAAGACTAAAGGTGGAGCGTGCGGTTACATTTGTACGTATTGAGCGGCCCTCTTGAATATTCTTTGTTCTTTTTCCTTCCTTACTTGCCATTCATAAAATCGGAATCTTCGGGAACGTTCTTTTCATTGAAACCGAGACTGTTTGAAGAAATCTTAGCAGAATCCGTTGGTTCTTTTGGAGAGCAAGTACCATCAGTCGATTCTTTAGGTGCTCCTCCTAACAGCCATAGTGTACGGGGATTAAAACAAGGATGAATAATTACACCACATCAATAATGAGCTTGCACTTAAAAATAAGAATTATCTCATGGGGAGTTGCAGTGCTACCCACTAGAAGTCTGAAGGTAAGAAGCCTCCTCTGTCAAAATTGGATGAATCGAGGTTCGTAGGACAAAGTGGTACCGAGCAAAGGTGCGTGTGAGCCTTCTTATCAAATTGGGATTCGCCGGAAATCCGTGTCCCCCGTGACGTTATTTATTATTTACTGATTGCAAGACGAAGTACATTCCGGCCAGTCCTTGCAGCGGGCTTGTCGGACTTTAAATAAAACTGGCTAGTTCTGAATGTATGGCCGACTAGGCCTCAACTTCCGCTACTGCCAAACAGTGCGCTTGGAAGTGGCCTACCCCCCCCCCCGCATGCCATAACGACCTCCATCCGACTAAGAAACGTCTGTTGGTATCCTCATGGACTGCAGTGATCCACGAACGCATTGCTCATGAGGGCCAGTTGGTTGTAAGGATGGTCTAGAGCTCGTAAAGACGAAAAACGCACGCAGAACGCGGCAAGATGAATGAACAAATGGATTATGTGTCTAAATGCTTGGTTTTTTAATGGTTTTCGGGAGCTTTTTGCTTAGTCGTTTTCAAAACATTAACTGACGAAGAACGTGGCAAATAAATTCAATGTTTACACTGTACATACTCAAACAGCGAACAGGCTTACGAACCTCCATACCACTGTGGTTGGTCGTGGGAGACTACAGGTTAGGTTCGAAAGATGAGCCGGCTGATGCCTGTAGAACGGGATGGTGATCAGGTTCAAGAACGTTAGGATGCTTAAAACTGGTACAGTTAGTTGTGATGTCGCACGAATCATTGCTAGACGAGGGAGGCGAGGTGCTTCCCTTCATAAACGCTGGTTCTAGTCGGTCGATGGTGACAAGTTTGCGTCGGTCCCCGCATTCGATCGTAAATGTCTTGTATGGTTGATAACTTTGCAGGGCCCAGTGACCGAGTGCTCTGCGCGCCTGGTTTGCAACCATAAGGTTTCCGGTTCGAATCCGCGTAGGGGCGGGCGCCCTCGCGATATACTCAGACCGCGCGCGACTGGTAATGGTCGCGTGGCAGCCAAGCGCCGTTGCGGCCTACAGCTGACACCTTATATTTTTTATATCTTAGGGCTCGATGTACGAGGACTGCCAAGTCTGTCACACACCGTCTACGCGAAGCGGCACATTTGAGCAAGTACATAGCTTTTTGGCCACGTATACCGGTGTCTGCAACCATGAAGCGGGTAAGCGCAGCTCACGCATCAACTGAGCCAACCGAACAGTGTAACTTCCGTAGTCGAAGGAGGAACTGAACGGTGTTGGTGCTGTCTGGTAGCTGTCTGGTTAAACGCAGCGTGCAGCCGTCGAGTAGTTGCGCTGGTGTTGCATCGAAATTGGTTTTAACGATGTTTCTAAGGCCATGGAGGACAAGGGAAAGAATTTCGCACCATGAAGAGTTTGCTTGCACTCAGAGCGCTGCCTTAAACTGACGATGAAATCGTTCTATCATGCCGTTAGCGGCCGGATGGTACGCCATCGTCTGGGCTTGGCGGCAATCTAAATCTTTAAGCATTGTGGCAAAACTGGACGAGAGATGAGACCCTCAATCGGTGCTCACGATGAATGCACTTGCTATCCTTCCAGTAGAGCAGTTTGGAATCGGAATAGCCAGCTACCTGGTGAGTAGGTCGATACAAGTTAATAGATAGGCCGGGCCTTTCGAGAGCGACAGAGAATCTACGAGGTCGATGTGCACGTGGTGGAAACGTGCCTAATGGGTTTTTTCGTGTGTTTTTGCACCTTCTCACGTTAGCATGGAACACAAACAGTGGCGCCGCGATTGACGTTACGCTAAACGAATCGTTTGGTTACGTGTCTAACCGATTCATGAACGCGTGGGTGAGATAAACCTTGCAACATATCGAACACTGTCTGTCGAAATTCTCGTGGTACGACTGGGCGCGATGTACCCATAGATGGGTCGAAAGTATTAGCCCGTTTAAAGATGTCAGCGAAACGGATCGTATGTCCAGTGAAGTGGACCTGCGTATTAGATCTACCTCGAGATCATTACGTTTTACTGCGGCCATGAATGCTACTCCGATAGCAGTGTCAGCATCAGCTGAGATCGCTTGAATTCGAGTAAGTGCGTCGGCGACGTCGTTGTGCACACCTCAGACCTGTCGTATATCGATCGCAAACTGAGCGATGTAGTCTAGGTAGCGCGATTCTAGGAGTAGTATCGGTCGGTTGTCGACCTAAGCACTAGGTGAATACTAGGTGAATACGGCAAAGATGGGACCTTATAATCCATATAAGAAATGACGTATGGTCAGGTAGATGACTAATAGTTCTCTACCGAAAGTGCTGTAACGAGATTCCGCAGGTTACAGGCGTTTAAAGAAAAAGCCAGCGGTTGCCAGGTGTCGCCTACCTGTTGCTGTAAGACAACATTAACTACCACATCGGAAGCGTCGGTACTGGGCGATAGTAGGGCTGTCGGCACGTGATGCGTGACAGAAGCTGTTTGCGATAGCTTCTTTTAAAGCCTGGAATGCATTGCGTGTTGCAATAGGGAAATTAATTTTCTTGAGATGTCCTCGGAGAAGGTCCGTGAGGAGTTGCGCAAACGAAGCACAGCTAGGTATGAAAGGGCGATAAAACTTTACGATTCCTCATCATGTAATGTTTGAGTCCGATGAGAATTACCGAAAAGAATTCTTTACTCTGATTCTGCCTCCCTTGATTCATTCTTTACGTGTCCGTCGAAACGTCCTAGTCGTTTGAAAGAATGAGCCTCAGTTAATCCTTGATGGCTTACAATAGATATAATGGTTGAGAAAACTAACGGAGTCGACACCAAACGAACATTTCTATGTTAATCCTCACTCCTTTTGGGATAAACGGTCGAAAAGTATTCACACCTGGCACAAGTGCTCCTCGCGTGAGGAGCTTGCGATTAGAATGTCGTCGAGATATACATAGACGCAATCTAACCCACAACAAAGCTGACCTTTCGCATTTTGCGAGCAACCGTCCAGACTGTCTTTCTGATGCCATTCACCCCTGAGAAGCAACGACCAGCAGTTTTTCTCACATTGGGTCCTTCTTCTTTTACTACCCATTACTGATATCGCTTTTCTAATATGAACTATCGCTTCGTTGTCCATACACTTTTACTCCCAACTATGACTTATTTCGCCTTTGCTTGACTTTCCTAACTGAAATGGCCCGACTTGATTTCAAACTTAACGTCTTGCAGCCGCGCGTAAACGCCTTATTCACTAGGCTCTGATGACATCCGATTCGGATTCCACTCTGTGCACTCCGTCTCCCCGAGCAGTGACCAGCTGTTTCCTGAAGCCAGTCTAATCAGGTTAGCGGTGTTTCGACAGGTAGGCAATTTATCGACATCCACATGAAGCGCAGCCCCACAGGGGATATCAAACAACCAACACAGAAAACCATAGAAAATGAACACGCAGAACGGACGGTAAATGTGCGGTAGAATGAAATTAGAGATCAAATCAAATAAGTGTTTTCACTCTGATCCAGTGTAATAGTGATCTGTCGCAACGAGATTGGGCCTTACCATAGTGCGACGGTTTGGGTACCACTTTGACCCATTCTGCTATTACTGGGTGGTGCCCTGGGCGACTCGAGAACTACTCCAACCAGGTTGGTCACTGATGAGAGGTCAGAGACTCAGGTTTGGAGTTTGAAGTTGGGTGGCGTCCATTTCTGTAAAGCTAAATCTTTGCCACCTCCTCGCTGCCTTTCGGACAGGGTTTTGAGCCTAAGGCTTTGTTTGTGGACTTTAATCCTCCTCCTGCCTAGGTCTGGGCGCTTTGACAGTATCAACCCTCGTACAAACACGACTACTTCAAACTTCAACCCCATCTTGCATCGGCCATCGCGCAGATTATCAAGTGTCGTCTTATCTGCTACATACAGCTTGGCGGATAGATGAAATATGGTACTGCTGACGCCTCCCTTCGTTTTTCCACCTGTCTCTTTTACTCCTGTCCTGACTCCCATAATTCCCAGCTTAATTGACAGCAGCCGTTATGCCACTTGAGTCTAATCATCTACAGCTACCACGCACCACCCAATGGACGCCCATCGGCAACAGTCCCTTATAAAGCCATGCTGTCCCGTTTCCCTTCGGCGTTCAATCTTCGCACTTCAAGACAAATAGAGTCAACAGGCTGCACTCGCACGCACCTTAGACACCTTGGGTGTTGACGTATATTGTGTATCCGAAACTGTGATCAATGACCCTCACGGGGTTGTTGAAATAAATGCGTCCGGTTTGTTCTCTCGTTATTGGTTGTACGCATCCGGGGGCGCTGATGCGACTCTCACTGGTCAAGCTGCTGTGGACGTCGTTCTCAGCTCCAAGACGGAGCCATCGTTAGTTGTTTGGATTCACGTGAACAACCATTTCTGTGCAGCCCTTTTGACGGCACCCGATCAAGGTTACTTCACGAAGTATTACAAAACGTTTGGGCTTTTCGCTTATGCCCTAACCGATTACAGTTCCGATGCTGCTAAAAGCCCCTACCACGAACTGAACATGGTGACTTACAGTGTTACCAGTTCCTATGTCATGGTACTTACAGGGGATATGGGTGCGCAATAGGTCGCTTGGGTTCTTCGGAATCACAGCTATCTGATATGTATAGGCTTAACTGTGAACGGACGGCTAATGGCGAGCGCCTGTTGCAACTGTGCGCGAAACACCAACTGTTTCCTAGTAGCACTGCTTTCAGACCGTGGGTGCCGAAATGCCAGTTAGCGTACTATAGCTGGTCAGTGATGGGCACGAATAGATCACACTGCTGGCCGGTGGCCGAGTGGTATGCGCGTCTGGTTTGCAACCATAAGGTCACCGGTTCGAATCCTCGTAGGGGCGGGGTCCTCGCGGTATACTCAGCCCACGCGCGACTGGTGGTGGTCGCGTGGCAGCGAAGCGCCGTTACGGCGTACAGCTGTCGTTTTACTTATTTACTTTACACTGCCATAAGTTACAGGTGGCGTGGTTCCATCCTGGATTGTTGCCCTTTCTGGAATACTTGTGTAAATTCTGATCGTGCCTTCGATACGCTGTCGATTTACCAATAACTTCACCGGTAGGTGCACCAAACGTCTCCATCGACCGGCAGGTGAGAAGTTATCTCAGCCCTCGGCCAGAAAAGCCTACCAGGATGCACTGCGTACCGAACTTTCGCTGTCTTGTTTTAATGACACTGAGCTTCAGTACACTGAGACCTCGGCCGCCATGCACGACGCAGGAGCACCTGTTTGTGGTATTTTCAGTCTTCATTGCACCGGTCACTAGATATCGGAGAGGCCGGTGAACCTGTTGGAATCGAGAAGCAAACTTCCGGCTAGCTCTGAGCACTTGTCCAGGCGGACTATTAAGCGTAAACTAAAGTGGAGCCTGCGTGCTAACAAGAAAGCTTGGTGGATTATTATGGCTCAGTAAATGAAGTGGCAATAACCATAGGCAATTATCGCAAGTTTCCAGCTAATCCGCACCATCATTCCCAAGAAACCAGGCGTCATTGAGTCAATCAGAGACAGCACGGGTGCCATGATTCACAATAAGGAGCATCGTATAGATTGTTGGGCGGAGCACTCCCTACTCAGATGATGAAGGACGATCCATGGACGGTTAGTTTGAGGCTCCGTCGGAGGCTGATGTCCGAAACGCGATCACGGCCCTCAATCATTTTTTATGCTGCTGGCCCGGATTCTCTACCAACTGCACTATTTAAAGTTGGAGGTGAGGTCCTCTGACCTCCCTGGAAGAAAGAGACCATCCCAGTTAACTGATGTGAATCAATTGTAGTGACAATATACAAGAAAGCTAGCCAATACCGCTGTCCTTTAGACCCTAGACTAGTTTCACTTTCATATTACAGGTGGACAACTCGGCTCTCACTGGAGAATCTGAACCACAATCACGTACTGCAGAGTACACCAACGAAAACCCACTGGAGACCAAAAATCTGGCCTTCTTCTCTACCAATGCCGTGGATGGTGAGTGTATAATTGTGTCACCATTGCTCACGGTTGACTTAGTAGTTACCATCCATGTTTTGCCCCGGGGTCACGCACATCTATCTCCCACGATCTTTCGTATTAACCGCGACCTATTCTCTTTCAGCTTCTCGACGTACTGCCACCTTATTTTTCCGACACATTTCCTTTCGAAGCGCATCCATCATTTCCACCTGTGTCCTCTAATCTCCTCAGCTACCTGTTGCCTAATAACCTTCCAGTTCTGCTCACAGCAACACCACCCGACTGACCACTTAGCTGTCACCGTTACCACTCCCTTCGGTTCTGTTAAGCTGTTTGTGACATTAGCTGAAGCTTATGTGCTGGTGTTATCATTCGGCATGACTATTTTCGTTGCTATGTCTTACACCGAGAACTTCCCCGCTGCGACAGTCGGTTACTATTAAAGTTCGATCATTTTGGTCCCGATGTTTTATTTATTTCTTATTTGTCTAAATGCGTTTTACTGTCACATGTTCTACTGGTCGTTTCACCCATTTCAGGTCAACGCTGTTCCACTCTTTCCTACTTCTAATCTCTCTGAATTTCCCCATCTCAGATACTATGGTGCATCGCACATCTTCACCTATCTCTTGCTTTCCTCCTTATTATTCCCATGCTAGAGGAAGTTGCGATGGGGACCGTTTTGGGGGAAACCGGTAACTGCCGGTATCATTCTTTGCTGATTCAACTGTTGGCACGCAAGCCACCGAGCTATTTTTTGAACATTCCCGTACCATTCACCAGCGCCCATCTCTCATTAGTCGGATAAAAAGGCACGCTAATCCGTTCCTTCCTCTATAGCTCTGTGCTATGATTGATCACCATTAGAGCACTGTATTTTCCAATTCTACCTGGTCGCGTGCGTGTAACGCTATCTCGTGACTGGCGTCCTATGTAGTTCGCCGTATTTGATCAATTTTTGGCCAAAAAGTTTTCGAGTCAGTCAGAAATATTCCATATTTTGGTACTAGTTTATCTATCGCAGAATTGGCAGACGGTGAGCCACCGTCGAGGAAAACGCTTTGTCTTTGTTCCAGTTATTCACCACCCGATCGACTTCGTTTGTGAGGTTGGTGTATAGACTTCGTTCTTTTTCAAAGGGGTCTCATCATCACATTACATTAGCCAACTATTCATATACTCATCCTTCATTTGTCTCGGAACACGGCACTGGAGTCACACTGCATATCCCAAATGTTCTCCATTGACGTTCGGATTGTCGGTCACACGCCGACTTTTTTTACTTTTCTAACCCTCTCTCGTTGCCTCTGGCTGAATGCCTGCAAGTATTATTCTTACCCATAAACGACATAAGCGACACACTTGTTCCTCATTCCGCCACGACCCCGCTATAACATTTGCGTATGAGCGTCTGTTGCACTATTTCAGACGATGCTATCCGCCTAGTGCTACATACGAAAGGCAATGGGTTGAGTCGCTCTGACATACTCAGCATCTCACATCAACCTTATCTGATGCGAATAGTCCAGACAAGTCAGGCAGCGTAACATTATCATGTGACATCGGGCTTTTTACCTGTTTCAGTGTGATGTTTACCCGACGCGAACAGACGCTTGCCATCATACTGTTATTGGGTCTAACGCATCAGTCACCATTCTGGGTTTGGTACCAGTTATAACTGGTGCCAAGGATAAGTACCAGCTACTCTCTAAACATGCATTTTCTACGCACAAAAAATGCGGCTTGTTTGTTCGTGCAGCGACGAACGATTGTCTGCCACGGCATCCCCGATAGACAACAATGATGCTATTGTGCCACGTACTTTGGATGAGCTCATTGTTCATCCAAAATTTCGATTGTATTTGCAGTGTAATCAGTATACATTCTGGAGGCTGGTTGCGTTCGGCCATCGCTGCCTTCGCAGTTTGGCTCCTATGTGGTGGGGGCACCGCGTGAGCAATGAGCAAGTGAGCCACTCAACACCGTTATTTCACACACTAGGCTCCGATGGCTGGGACACGTGTTGCGCATGTCAGCACACTGACTCCCGCGACGTGTATTGTTTGCGCGCCGGGGGTGTGGATGGACGAAGATGAGTGGAGACCAAGCGATGATTTGATAAAGAGGAATGATGATCTTCATTTTGAAGTTGGCGTTGGTTAGTTTCCCCCGACTGCCGGGTCGGGGTCCGAACGACGATGAACACTTTTGGTTGGATACATTTGCTGACATGACAGGGAACCGACCGTAATGATGTTTGTGTTGTGAGCTTATTAATCCCTTCTCTCCTGCTTATCTTTTCCACCTAGTTTTGATCCGACACCGATGCGCAATATGATACTAAGCATTATTTTGTTTGTTTTTGTCTGCATTTTATGATATTTTGCACCACTTTTTCATATATTTTATCTTTTTTGTATTACGGCTCAAAGGCTGAGGCGTTTCTCGCCTTTAGCTGACGTGTACTGATGAGAATTCTTCCTGGACCGACGTTCTGTTATTCCACCTCCCTATGGAGTCTAAATAAGTGTCAGCTGTACGCACTAACGGTGCTTCACTGCCGTGCAACCACCACCCGTCGCAGGCGGGCTGAGTATACACTGCGAGGACACCCACCCCTACGCGGATTCTAACCCGCGCTGCAAGATCACGAGACAAGCTTGTTACCATAGGCTACGGGCTGACGAAATAAGTTGGTCGCTTAACATTTAGCCCGCTACCTGGTTGCGTCAACTCGTAACTTGTTTAATGTTAACCGAACCAAATGTTTGGCTCAATGACGCACATGGCGAACATTTAAGACGGATACACCAGACAAGTTGCTGCACTAATCTAACTTAGGCAGGCTTCACTCCCACAAGCAGCCGTCTCTTACGCCTACCATTTTAACTGTATGTGTGCGGTAGCATGTATATCGGCCGGATTGAGAGAAGGGCGTTAACCCGGGTTTCGTACCACGTCCAGCGGAACCTTTGACTAATGCTAAATTACCCCTTAGCTACATTGCCAGAAACCTATTGAACTGCATGATGTGTCAAAATCCCACAACGCATTCAAGATCACTAGCAGACAATGTAGTCCGTATATGCTCTGGTTCGCTGAGGCCTCCGCCATCCGGCGTCTAACGCTTAATCTATGCAAACAAATTGACCTTGTGGCCAACCTTGCCTTGTTTTGATAGGATGCGTGATTCTTCCCATTGACACACTGACGGCTGATTTTCGCCACCTGGTATTGCTCGGTCATTGCCAACTGTTTGACATTTTCACGCACATGCAAACAACTGAAGGAGAATACACGCAGTGCATTGAAATCAGATTGTCCTACTGCAATTTCGTTTTCTCTTACATTTTTTGAAATCCTGATTGTATTGCCTTCACTTCGAAAATGGCACTACCCATTCGTTACTTTCGCATGTGTTGCACCCAAAACTTGAAGCTGGTGCTAGCTGTTCCTAGCATTTAACAATATGGTTCGCTTTTGTTTTAAATTTGCGACTGATGTTAACTGCCATCATTGTCTGCGTTTTCATCTCCCTATTTCCGAAACAGGTGGTTGTCGCGGTATCGTTGTGAGCACTGGCGATCGCACCGTAATGGGTCGTATCGCCAATTTGGCCTCCGGCCTACAAGTCGGACAAACGCCAATTAGCAAAGAGATCAGCCACTTCATCCGAATCATCACCAGCGTAGCCGTGTTTCTCGGTGTCTCCTTTTTCGTCATCGCTTTCATCCTGGGCTACCACTGGCTGGACGCTGTAATCTTCCTAATCGGTATAATTGTGGCCAATGTGCCCGAGGGGTTGCTAGCGACAGTCACCGTAAGTCGTCTTCCATCTCACCATGTGTCTGATATTTCATCATCCGCATATATGTGTCTGAATTCCGGCAATATCCGGTGTATTTCATATTAATCAATGGGATTACGCAGTAGAGATTTTACTTTAGCAGTTTGGTTGGGGTTTATCGTCGCTTATGCGAGCGGTTGTTTTATGGACATTAGCTGCTCGTGTCATGAGGTATCAAATGCAATCTGTTGAACGCCGTGCTCGGATTTTGCCTTCCACGCGTAAATCAAGCGACCGGGAACCGCTTCCCGTCAACTACCCGGTTAATATACAAAATTTTCGCTTTCCTTTAACTACCGACTTCTGTGGGAAAATGAGGAAGATACTACTTACTTCAGGTCACTCATGTTCCGTCTGCATCCTTAAGCCAAAGAAAATCTGGGTATTTTGGGATTCGACTACGCATTACATTGTGTGGCATTCATAGCTTATCAGGTGAAGTTTCTAGCGTACCTCGATTGGGCATCTGTTATAATTGAGGGAACGCCTGATAATATTGTCACTGGCACGGTTGGAGCACCTACGGTAACGGCCTGGAACGCTGACCAATCGAACGGATTTGCGCTGACCTGATGGCGTTAGCTTAGCCCGGGGTACGCGCTGGTGAGACGAAAATTGAGCGAGCGTGAGAACGATCCTAGCCGCTAGTGTCTTAGACGCGAACGCTGCCCGGCTAACGATGCACCCAAAATCACGTGACTGACCGACTCCCAACTAAGGCGAAGAGGAAGCAAGACAGGTGGTCCTCTGAAGTCTCTTTTACGACCACCAAAGGGCAAATCACAGCCAATGGTATGGGTCGTTAAGTTAGGGAAAATAGCTACCACAACGGGGTGGTAGTTTGTAGAAGAACATTGTCAGCAGGTGCGCAGCTGGGCGGCGTCTCGGAGTGTCTGACTGCTACATTGTGGGGAGAAATTGGATCCAGCTTCCCCGCAGCCATTCTGCCGGAGTTTCTGGCGCGTTTTTGAGGGGATATTTGACGGGCCCGCAACTGCACCACAGACCTAGTCGGCCTTGTGTATAAGCCAGCCGTCTGGCTTATAATCTAAGGTTAACTGTTTGCAAACTGCGTGAGTGCGATCGACCTCGTAGTGTCCCTAGTCCACTCGTGATTAGTGATAGTACCATCCTGAATACCACCGACTTTGCAGAATGTACCCTACCCTACCTCTGTGTTTTCTGCCCAATGGCTAATTTTCGACCTACCGCTGACACCTTTATTCTGTGTGGCCGTTAACTGGTTCGCATCTATCTTGCACCAATGATAATAACACTAATAATGGTAACAGTAATGATATAGTCTACCCATCATGATCTGAACGCATACTTTTGCAGTCCTATGCTCATACTTTCGCGCGATCGATACGCTTAGGGTTGGTTGTTTCTAACGAACCATGTTGTTGACCGAGCATGAAACTCATGAAACTGTAGTTTTACATGTGCGTTATAACTACGCTGTCCAACATGTACTGTGCCTGTTTGACCAAGATCCTGATGGTTTGCGGGACAGTTGTGAATCTGTAGATCGGCGGACAGGAGCTGATGGAAGTACATCGCTCCTCGACATAAGTTCAGTTTTCACTCGTTTTGAAGTCATTTGCTGTTGCAGGGCTGCCATTTGAAGTCAGCGTTTCCCTCGTTCTTTATTTTATTTAAACCCTTTATGCATATATATATATATATATATGTATATATATGTGTATATATATATATATATATATATATATATCCTTCTCAAGTGTGTAAGAAACTGTTCCTAAATTAAAACCAGCAATTTTTAGTCCTTTAGATATTTTTTGGACCATCTTGGAATATTTCATCTGGTGGGTTGTCGGACGAGAACATGCATAATAACACTTCTAGATCTAAGAATCTGTCATGTTTAGTGGGGAATGAAGTGGAGTTTTCGCATGTATCCTGAATACGGTTGCTAGGCTTTTCCTTAGAGCGGTGTATCTGATGAGGAACCGCATTAATGTTCTTGCCCTTGGTATCCGTAGCGTAAATATTTCGTTACCGAGCCTGTGATAGTTATTGTGTCTTATCTCTATGTTATGTAGGTAAGAGTACGTTTCTGGTGCAACGGATTGTGTAGGAGCATCAAGTTTTGCTTCAGACGTCGCAGCCAGAGTGACTCGATTCGAAGTTGTTTGCAACCTTCGTGCTAGTTTAGAGTGGATTTGCTATTGAGCAAACGTTTGGTGAATGACCTCTAAATTTTCTATAGCTTCCCTATCTACCTTTCGCATGCTATCATAAGTGAAGTTGCAGTATTCGAGCTTAGGATGAGTGAACGTTTTAACTAATTCCAATCTGGCAGGGACTGTATGGATTTTGTGACATATGTTAGCCACGGCTTGTTTATCCCGAGCTATTTGGTATTAGGCTTGTTCAGCGAAACGGAATAATATCGGGTAGATGGACGGTGTGGATTCTATTCTAAACCTCCTCACCGACATCAATGGTTGCTTAAACATCCATCATGCAAGCAAACCGCAAGTGAAAATTTGCACCGGCCAAAAGATACAGAATAATTATCGAACATTTACGGAATGCTTTCAGGATACATGACAAAAAATGTTGACAATTCAGCGCAAGAGAATGACATGTCTGAGGGTTTCCCGAACTCCTCTAATCCACCACACTTGTTTGCGGATCAGAAATTCAAGTCTCACGATGACCTCTGGTGTCAGTGCAGCAACTAACATTCCTCTTAGCTCAGACTATAAACGAGCAATCCGGTAAACTAGCACACGTTGAGTTTACATAGCGAAAACATCTGATCTGATAGGATCCATTTATCCAGCCCATGTGCATTCCGATACTTCTGCTAGCAATTGATAGGCCTCTTGCTCTTGTCCCTTCTGTTCTCTGCAATCGCTGTTTACTCCCGGTCCAGCTCATTTCGATCCATCAACGACTACTCTGGTGCCAAAATGCAGCGGATTCAATCATCTTGCCTCACGATCCTATTCTACGTAGCTGGCTTTTAGTGGCTTTCGCAATATTATTTACAATATTTGCCTTTCCTACTTATTACTGGTAACCTCGCTTCAGTAACCGTGCTTACCATCTTTCTCATTTGTGCCCCACCTTTCAGTGGTTCACTATACTTGACGGATTTCCATTTGATGTGCTTTCTGTTGCAACGATTAGTGTTTTTCAGCGAATGTCACCCGACAGTGTGTCTCTGGACATTTGCTCTCATCACTAAACACTATAATTTATTTTGAATCTACTCTGTACTTCATAATCAAACCACGTTTACTTTGCGTTACGCCACCGAGAATCAAGCGACCTTTTCATACTCTCACGCTTTATTCTGCGGTTGTTTGCATGCCTCTGTACCTAACATCGTTGTCAATTTTCTAGCGTTAGTAATTGTATAAATGTATGAATATTGTGCCCCGTTCCCTCCACTCATTAGAATCTCCTGTTTCTCATGCTCACTGGTTACTCTCACTGAATCCGCACCATTTGTGTGTTTGCTCTTCCCTTCAGGTTTGCCTCACTCTTACTGCCAAGCGCATGGCTAGTAAGAATTGCTTGGTGAAGAACTTGGAGGCTGTGGAAACCTTGGGTTCAACTAGCACAATTTGTTCCGACAAAACAGGTACTCTCACGCAAAATCGTATGACCGTGGCCCACATGTGGTTTGATCTGAAGATCTTCGATGCGGACACCACAGACGACCAGTCAAGTGAGCTGTGATATGCCCCTATGCAACACATTCAACATGGTCGGTGTCACTTGACCTCTGGCCCGGGATTTGCTTGTTCGTTGCGATCGCATTCTTTCCACAGGGTGCATTTCGATACGATCTAACGAGTACCACAACGTTAATATCCTCCGCTCTTTAGGATAATGATAATACGAGCTGCTTGTCATGTCCTGAGCGTTCAGTTAGATTTGAAACTGAGGACGGGTTTTGTGTGACACTTTATGTCTGAATCGCTATATAGTTACACGCACCACAAAGTGACAAATGGTGCATTCACCATCACAGGCTACGCGCTTAGATTGTATTATAAACGGAAGCCACCCTTGTTTATAATCAAATCTTGATAGTAATCGGTGTCACATCTCATATCTGATGACCCGAAAGCACTCGCGTGTCCTTTTCGCGCGTTCGACTTTAAGGACAAGGTTTGACAAGACTAGTGTTGAAACGGGCTACTGTCAGTCAACCGATCACTCCGTCCCCATATGCCATAGCGCGTACTCTCTTTCTTGTGGTCTCTTCTGTTTATCTCCAGCACAGTGGTTCAAATGTCTTACTCAAATCGTTTCGCGCCTTGGACCAAAACGTCTACCGTAGCTTAATTTTCGGGGTTTTATCGTTATGCAATACTAATACTAATACATACTACTAATACTACTACCCACTACTGCTGCTACTAGTTTGTTTGAAGGATGTTTGTGAGTAACATAGGTTTCGTAGGAAGTAGAAGTCACGATTAAACTCCACACCAGGACAGTTACTGTGAGCTCATTGGCAATACGTCGCGCGCCAACCAGAAGCCACGTATTAAATTGCGCACCTAATCGCCAGCTCTCAGTAGCTTAGTGGTAGAGCAGCGGACCGGAAATTCATGGACCGGGGTTCGATTTCCCGTCGAGGCAGATTTTCGTGTGGAGTTTAATCGGGACTTCTACTTACTACTAGTTTGCTCGTGCATTGTTAACATTTCGCTTCGAGGTGCCATAGTTGGCTGTTCATTTGCTTGGATCACCACCATTCGACTTAGGATTCAAGGCCCCTTATTATCACTACTTGTGGATGCACGATATCGAAGTAGTAGCACAGAATGCTGCTGTTCTGCGGATCACTAACTTGGTCACTTCATTCCTGATTGCTTTTCAGTTGCCAACTACGACAAAAGCTCACCCAGTTGGATGGCGCTTGCTCGAATCGCCATGTTGTGCAATCGAGCTGAGTTCAAGTCCGGTGAAGAGGACAAACCAGTCCTAAAACGCGAGTGTAACGGCGATGCGTCCGAATCGGCATTGCTAAAGTGTGTCGAGCTGTCATTTGGCGGAGTGACCAATTACCGAAGGATGAATCCCAAAGTGGCCGAGATTCCGTTCAACTCCACAAACAAATATCAGGTTAATTTTGTTCGTATTCACATTCACTCTTTGATTTCACAACAGCAGGATATCTTGACAGTTAAACAGTTTGTTTACGCTGCGCACTGCTTGTCTACTGGAATGAGTGTATACTTCAGACATGATGACCCAACTCTCGGTGATAACAGTTCTGTCCGTTTGCATTGCTGTTTCCATGGGATTGGGTATCACTTCTGTCAGCTGTTCGCACTCAGGATTCTGTCAACATACACGAACACTTTATCACCGAAAATTTGCTTCTCACTTCACCCCAACATATCTTTCTCACGATATCACATTGACCCCAAATATCCGTCCTTATGGAACTTAACCCCAATTATGTGGCTTGTTATTTAACAATGTTAGGGTGACGCAGTCAACACGGAACAGTCCCTCTAAAGTGGTCCTATCGTTTGACATGTGCTTCCCACCTTCACGATGCAGAGCGTTCTTACAGGATCACCAGCTATTTTGTGGTCCATTGACTTTTGATAGCGTGGAACACGATGTAGCTGATCGATTTACCCACTTTGGTAGCTGCATCACCAGCAATGGGCACGCAACCGCTGAAGTAGATCGCATATTGCGTATGCTAATACTGCCTTGAATCTGCGGTATCTGTCGCGTTAGAAATGGGTTTCACTCGGTTTCGATGTTGTCTTCAAACAGTTTCTTGCTGCTCTGTCCACCGCAGAGGATAATCAACGGTGCCCTATCTGCCGCATCGAGCAGTGTGGATAGGGGTTTTGGATGCTACTGCTCAAGCCTTCCCGTCTTCTTATTCCCCCCTTTACGCTTTTTCTCTCTTACCGTCCAGTTCCAGCTTCACTTTTATCCTCCAGTTTTCAATCCCCAATTATTGGTCCTCCCCCACCTTGCTTTGCTAGGCTTTCACCTCATAGTTTCAACTCACATGTGAACGCGGAGCGTCATTCCTGTCCTGTCGACAAGCTCATGTCCAACCAAGGGCCAAGCCCAGTTCATCGACTTCCATTTAGAACTCTAGATCATTTTTCAGATTGGCATGCCTCAATGTACGCACATTGCTACAAATCGGTCAACAAGCAGCACTTGCCTGAACATTGGAGACCCTGTCGATCGATATCTGCTGCTTATCGAAAACCCGCCTGCAAGACTCGAGCTCTGTACTCACTTTGCGATCCCCTTCAGATGATACTAGCAGCACTTTCTCATTGCGCCTATCCGGTGACGATGCAGCTTCGAGCACCGGCCAAGCTGGTGTTGGTATTGCCCTGAGTCCCCGTACTGAAGCTGCTCTGGTTGACTGGATTCCAATCAGTAGCCGGATGTGTGCGGTCCGATTGGCTGGCTCGTTCAAAGCTTCGAAGTCGCGTGGGACCAACAGGTGTCTATTCGTTATCGCTGCCTATGCACCGACAAACTGTAGCGATGATTCGGTAAAAGACGACTTCTATCGCCAATTGAACGAGCTCCTTCGCTACAGAAGAAGGACGGACACTGTTGTGCTGGCGGGGGATCTGAACGCTCGTCTTGGAAAATTATCCACTGATAAATTGCATCTGGGCGGTCAACATGATGTAGGCTCCCGTAATGATAACGGTGAGCGGTTACTTCATTTGTGTGAACATGCTCGCTTATTTCTTGCGAGCACTAATTTCCGACACAGCACCCACCGGAGGGTGATTTGGCGCCCACCAGCCGCATCAGAGTACATGCGCGCATACACCCCGCTATTTAAGGTGTTTGTGGCAATATAACCATTTTCGTTACAGTTTCACTATAGAAGTTCGCTGTTTACTATGTCTAACTTAGTGGCACGATATCCCGCCGGTACCGGCCGCTATCTTCACTTTTGTATCATCCCATGTTCCGCATTGTGTAACTCGAATGAGTTGAAGCTGCTGGACTGATGAACGTTTTTCAACTTCCCCTGAACTCGTCAAGCACTCGATTTGACCAGAAGCATTCACCCTTCTGCCCACGGGGAACCAACTTAACCATTACAGTGGCTATCGCTCCTCCAGTCATGCGGAGCACATTAGCAGTCTTAAGACGTCGGTTGTACTGTTCTAACTGCATTCACACTGCATTCGGATGCGAAGACCATGATTTCCACCTTACCTATCTACGATGTGAATCGTTTACCGTTGGCCCGGTTGCAACTTCGATCACACACATTTGCACGCGCATCCTCGAGATTTGTGAGGAGCCATCATACCCACTCGTACTTTGTGCATTGGCCACCTGCTTACCACCGAGTCAGGACCGAATAAGGTGTTCTCCCATAACTCTTTACGCCGACCACATACTCAACAGCTGCTTGCCACCTGCCACTGAGCGCTAGAGCAGTGCAGTTTATTTCAATTGCATCCTATCATCCAGGCACTGAAGTGTGGTAGGTCCAGTTGCCACAACTCACGTCGCCAGATTAACATGAAACAACGACGACAAGAAAGTGGGGGTTGAATGCAATTAAAATATTAGGACAGTGGAACCAAGGGTGTTTGTTTAATTACTTGGGGTGCAAGTAACCGAATGCAGGAACGCCACTGAATACGTGACTGTGACATGTCTGCAAACACTGAAGTAGGGCTTCTATCCACGAAAACGGCATACACCCTTCCGACCAAGTCTCTCGGTCTATTTCTTCATACCTTTATGCTACTTCAAGGACTAACCGCCTCACGATTTCGCCCAACTTGGTGCGGCTTCGGTGTATAATGCACGCCGAAGAAGTTGATCAACTGACATACAGAAGTCATGACCAAACCAACGTAAGCGTTTAAGATTCAGCAAACAACCCAGTGACGCACTAGAAGCCTTCACGCCGGAAACCGACTGGTGGACCAATCTTGCGACCATTTGTGAGAAATACTCCGCACACACGATATTTGGGTTTTAATGCTGTGGTCATTACCACTTACTAGCTGCATTCATCAGAATGGTCTCGTACAGCTCTGGGTGGCTACTTACGATGGGCACCACTTGAATTTGAGGAATGCACTGATTTTTTCACCGCATCTTTCAGTATAAACTCTCTACCACCTACATTGCAGATCATGTGATTTGTGCATAAGTACAGGCGGATTTGCAGTGTCCATAACTCGCCTGCGACTGCTGGTTTTGATCGTATGACAGCGAAGTCTCCATACGAACTACCGGCATACTGTTGATATCTTTGCGTTTCTCATCTCGTTTGTGCCAGAGCACATCCTAATCTAACAGAGAAACTGGTCTATTCACAAATTCGCTTTTGGATTCACTACTCCAACCGCAACCTGCATTTCTTACACTGTGCTTCATTTGTTGCTGTGTTCATCCAGCTGTCTATTCACGAAACCAACGATGGGGACGATCGGTATTTGGTCGTAATGAAAGGCGCCCCAGAACGAATCCTCGATCGTTGCAGTACCATCATTCTTGAGGGTAAAGAGCACCCGATGGATGAAGATATGCGTGATCAATTCAACAACGCCTACCTCGAGTTGGGAGGAATGGGTGAACGAGTGCTTGGCTTTTGTGACCTCCGTTTGCCAAAAGATGGCTTTCCAAAGTGAGTGAATCGACGTAACGAGATTGTGAGTCTTGTATCACTGTCTGGTATGCATATTCTGCAACTCACTGCCACATATGAGTTTGTTTTTAAAGAGCACTAAAAGATCCATCGAAATGTTTGTCATTTTTCCGAACGAGGTCCTCGGTATCGATCGTGCCATGGATTTGACATCGTATCGAATAGGGCACTCTTGCATTCGTCCTCTAATTTCTCACCTTAAACCATGCGGTCCCACAGTTTTACTTCTTATCCGTCTATCTTGAATCATTGTTGTAGTTAGTTCGGCTCAACTGATCACACTTCAGTACACCGATCCAAGCTAACTGAGTTGAACCGAGCTGAGTGGCTTATCGCTTATACTGCCCTGTTGTTTCTCGGATTTTCACTTTCTCTGTTGTAACCTTACCGTGCACTGTTGGTGATGGGCGGCATGCAGAACCACTGTTTAACTCGTTAACCGTGTTTCGTCAGCGCGGCGCCACGGCGACTTCTAGAGCTTCTTCGGTTCTCGTCGGCATCCCAGGATTTCGTAACTACTGGCTTACCACCAACTATTTTACAGCAGATCACCATCACATTCCTTTGTTTGACAGTTCGTTGGAGTGAGTTCCTCAAGGGTTGATCGAAAACATGATGTTCAGCGAGATGTCAGTTTTTCCACGGTAGTTGATTATGCAGGTTCTCTGCTCTTATTCACCCACTGACGCCTGCTACTTGGACAGCTTTCTCTTACGTATCTGCATCATTCAAGCACCGATGGACTAATTAGCGTATAACCTAACCATCATCATTGTACGTTAGCTGAAGGTGAAAAACTATTTTGCCGCAACGTGTCACGTCGCGCATTGTCTAAAAAAGTTTCGGTACGTCATCCATCTTGTCCGATATCAGTAATTGTTCTAACTGGCTACACAGTTCCCGTCTTCAGCGGTACGATTTCAACTGATGGAGCTAAAGCAGACAACTTCTTCTCTCGGGCATCAATATAGCTACATATTCGGACACCATTGTTGCCACCCAGACTATCGTTCCCCTCTATGCAATCGCTGCCGATTGGGGGATGACCTTTTATGGACGATTTACATAACTTACTAGTTACTCTGTGGGAGCGGGAGATTGTCACAGCAAACTAGGGTCGCTTTGTTATAGTCACCATTCCCAAGAAAGGCTCCCATTCAGAATGCGACAGTCATTTAAGTATTAGTCTGATTTCAATTCCTACATCACTTGGGTCTGTCGTTCTCCGTAGGACTGACTGGCACTCGTGAATGCTAAATGCGAGAAGAGCGGGCCTGGTTGCGTCGAAAACGAGGCTGCATTGGCCACGCCTTTATTTTGGGTCACCGCCATCTTTATTGGCGACCCACCTTAGTTGTATTCTTAGACATCAAAGGGTCCTTTGCTTCTGTTGATCCATGTGCTCTTTGGGACTGTCTATGGAGGAATTGTGTGCCTGAAAAATATTTGAATGTCATAAAGGTGCTGTAGGCGCATACTTCCGACAGAGTGAGGGTATATGGCAAGCTGTTGGTGCCATTTAATATCTCCAACGGTATGAGACAAGGTTGCCCGATGTCACCTTTCCTCTTTAACTTCACTATTGACCAAGTTATGGAAACAGCGTTCGCTGGACACGACCTAGAAGGTGTGGAGCTGCTCCCAGGTAACCGACTCCTTGACTTGGAGTATGCCGACGACATTGCCCTTATCTGTGATAGCTCCCAAACATGCCAAGTGCCAATGGGCAGGTTAACGCTGGCTGTCCGTCGTTTTGGGCTATGCTTTGCACCCTCGGAATGCGATGTTTTTTCTCAGACCCTTGGTGAGGATCAGCTAGAAATCGTTCAGAAATTTAAATGTCGGCAGCTATATTAGCGCCCATGGAATCGAAGATGAGATCACGAAAGGTATAGCAAAGCTCGAGGCGCTTTTGATAATCTCCGCCCTCTATGACGCCGGGGCAACATCATCAGCATCATCATGCACATTAGCCAGAGATGGGGAACACCTCAGCTACTGTGCCGCAATACATAGAAAAGGAGAAAAAAGCAACTGGTGCAAGCCGGCTGAGCTACCGGTAACGGATGGGCATCGTTCCGGTAAGCTACCAGCCGGCTACTGTGCATTAAAAAAATTACTATGCAATATTATATAAGGCTAAATAATGAGATCGTGGTTGGAGGGGGAGACTAAAAGGGATGGGGAGGGACAAAGAAACTCACAGCACGAACGCCACTGAGGTCGGCGCTTTGCCATGTCAGTAAGTGTGTCCAACCAAACGCGTTCATCGTCTTTCGGACCCCAACCAGGGAGCCGAGACGCTCCAACCGAGGCCAGCTCAGAAGTGAGTGCCTTCATTTCTCTCGACCAAGTCATCACTTGGCCACCCCTCCTCTTCTTCCATCCACACCCCCGGCGCGCAAACAACGCATGTCGCGGGAGTCGGTGGCTGGCATGCGTAACACGTGGCCGAGCCATCGGAGCCTGGTGCGTGAAATAACGGTGCTGAGCGGTTCATTTTCTTTTCCTGTGCCGTAAACAAGGCGTCGAACACGCTCGTTGCTCACGCGGTGTTCCCACCAAATGTGAGCTAGGTTACGAAGGCATCGGTGGTTGAACGTAACTAGCCTCTTCAGGTCCGGTGCTTTAAGCCGCCAGGTTTCACAACCGTACAGTAGGGTCGAACGTACTGCTGCATTGTACACTCTACTCTTCAGGGCGAGAGTGATGTCGCGCCGGCGCCATAAGTGGCGAAGGTTAGCGAAATCGCCCCGAGCTTTTGCTATACGGTTCGTGCAACATCACTCTCGCCCTAAAAGTCAGTTTGAAATGCAGCCTTCCGTCCAACCTTGTACGGTTGCGAAACTCGACACATCAACTCGGTAGACATAAGAGGCTAGTTACGTTCGACAGTCGCTGTCTTCGCAGCTTAGTTCCTCTGGTGGGAACACCGCGTAAGCAGTAAGGTGTTTATCGTCTCGTATTTGATACAGGAAAAGTGAGCAAGCGTCTCAGCACAGTTATTGTTAGGAAAGGTCGTATTTCCCAAGAACTACGTTCAAAGCAGCCAAAACCATCATTTTTGCTTGTTAAACGGGGCGCACTATTTGTTCCCGTTTCAAACAGGCACTGTGATTGACCGATTTGACAAGGCCGTTGAATAACCTAAACCAATCAAGGATTTCCATCATTTTCTGGAGTTTTGTGTTGGCGTACGAATAAATCTCGCGTCTGAGGTCTTGTCCTCTTTCTTTCCGAAGTTGGGGCTATGGACTGGTGCCTTATTTGTGTTGCATTTGTAACTGCCATGATTTCGTTGAGTGTTCAGTTTTCCGTGCGTGTTTTTTTCCGAATTACGTCAGTAGCTATAGGATCGCAACAGTTATATCACGCACCAGGCGCCGACGACTGGGCCGATTGTTGCGCATGCTAGCACCGACTCACGCGTTATTTGCGCGACATGGGTCTGGATGAAAGAAGCGGAATGGAGGCCAAGCGATAACTTGGTCCAATGGAATAAAGTCCCTCACTTCGAAGTTGGCGTCGGTTGATGATGATGTGTCACCTGTACGCCGTGACGGCGCTTCGTTACCATGGGACCACCACCAGTCGCACGCCGGCTGAGGAAACCGCGAGGACGTCGTTTGGTGTCACCCGTCTGCCGGGTTGGGGTCCGAAAGGCAATGAATACGTCTGATTGTACACACTAGTTGCCATGGCAAGAAGTCGACCTCAATAGCGTTTATGTTGGGAGTCTACTTACCCTTCACCTCCCCTTTGGCTTCCGCGTCCAACAACGATCTCACACCCAATGTATGATATGACATTTATTATTATATTACCTGCTTTTTGACTTTTGTAGTTTGTAAAATCCAATATCCTCTTGTTTGTATTGCAACACATTAGCTGGTTTATGTTTCTCATCCACAACTAACGTGCACTGATCATTATGGTGATGTTGATTGGGCTGGTGCAGTGCGCCGCGCCCTTTCGGGGTGCCTTGTGCACCTCAGTAATGGGCCCACGCGCTGCCATCCTGTTAGCACACGTTTAGACCTTGTCCAGATTTTGCACAAAATCTTACGTTGGCGAACTTAAGGGAAACTATGTGGTAATCCACATTTTTCATGATGAAAATACGTTTGTGTCTAGTATTTTGACAGACCAATCAGAACGCCCTTAGAGTCGACCAGTAATGATGCAGCGTCGTTGCACTCCATAGGTGCTCTCCTTTCCCCAGTGCTGCATCCAGCGGTGCAATAGAAATAGCCAATTTTCCAAATTTCCTCAATGCTATATGCATTCTACTACGATTTTAGATGACCGCTTTACTCATCTAAACGTTTACGTCTTCTCTGGCTATCATCGTAGTGGATCGATAAGCCTCAATGATTGTTCCACATCCTACTCATATACACAGACGGCCGGATTTTTGCTTATTTGCCTAGATGAGAGTGCAAAAAGTCTAGGTATTTGTATTTCGGGTTGGGTGTTGAGATATCTTCTTGCTCGCCAGCTGAACACCGCGCTTTGCACTTTGGCGGCACGATCAGTGTTACTGTATTATTCAGATATATGACCACGGCTCGTTTAAGACACTAAGCGAGTGCTCGTTTGCTGGTCACCAGTGCCCCACCAACACTGCTTCTAACTGCTGTATAGCCTTAAGGATCACAAGTCTGTCTTGTAATCTGACAGCGCGGGTTCGAGCCTGCGCAGGGATCCAGCGGTCCTCACATTGTCCTTAGTCTTCGTGCGACTGGTGGTGGTTGCGCGGCAGCAGAGCGTTGGTACTGCGTATCGGCGTACCGCTGATGCCTCTCATTTTTGCTTACCTCTAATGGGAGTACTGCATGAAATTTACCCTTTGGTGTTTGGTGGTGTGTCGTCAGTCGCTTCACTAAGTTTTCTGCCGAATTCGAATCATTTTTCACTGTTTGCCTACCAGGCAGCTGCATAGACATCTGGTATCCGCCGGCATTGCAACTTGCTAAGCGAAACGCCGGTTTGGTCGGGTGGCTTCGTACACAAGGAAATGATGCACAAGAAAATAATGCCGATAGTTTTTTTCTGGTTGTGCGAGGCCCGGTTTCCTTCTTCTGAGTTGTCCAGAAAGTGTTCAAGGGTTCTGCAACGCTCCAACCGAATTGAAGACTAAGGAATGCACAGAAATACATAAAGGTCCTCACGATCTTTTAGATTGCGCGTGTAATTGGACAAGTGGGATTGGTTTTGGCGAGTGCCGTGCAGTAGGCCCTCACATTCATGCCAACTACTTTGGAACTCAGATAATCCTGTTCTGAAGTAAAACCGACTGTTTAAACAGATCGCGTTTTTTGATGCTCTTCTTCATCCCTGGTGTGGTGCACTCAGCCTTTTTCTTTTATCTCTATGCTCCACGAGACATGATGCACACTCGTCGCTAATAGAATACTCACCATCACCCAGTGAAAAGTTCCTTATGATGCGGCCTCCGAAATTTATTATGAACCGGTCTTCTGGATATAATTTTGTTTCACATTTTAACCTATTATGTGTAACAAAGTGTGTCACCACCGTCCCAAATGCTTTTTGTCATCCTCAACAACATTTCGTTGACACTTACTTCTTTGCTTTTATCGAAGGCTGTCTGACTCATCATTGTAGCGTGACAATGGCACGTTGATAGTTGAGGTAGTTCTCAGCCCCCGGCTATCATCTCCGAAGAACTTTGCTTACATTTAGCGTTCTGCATCGGATGAGCAATTCTGCAATGTTTGTTGGAAGCGCAACGATAGACCATCGTCATAATTATGTCGTTGCGGAGGATGATATGGCACAGCTCTCGTCTGGCCGCTCGTACGTGTCCATACTAGAATGATCTCGCGTGTATTTTCTCCCACTTGATGTCAGGTCTGACTGCAACCCCGGGACGGATCTCGACCCGGTGTCCACTCGTCTGGTAACACTGTACTCGCTTCTGCGGTACACATACTAAAATTAGAACGATACAGAGAAGATTAGCATGGCCCTTGCGCAAGGGTAACACGCGAAATTCTGAAGCGTTTCATATCTTTTCTGGTCTGTACTATTGCTTTCGGCCATACGTGTATTCCGGAGACCATAGCTAACTTATTGATCGGTATTTTCTACCAGCTTGAACAATTGGATTCAAATCCTTTTTACCTTTGAAGCATCTTTTTTTTAAAAAACTTTATCTTACTGCAAGCGTTCTACTTACCTGCGATAGTTATTCCTTTTGAACCTGCCTGCGACACCCATCCAGCCCGTGGGTGGTTATCTGCTCAGCCAGTGACACCGCATATGAAATATCCCACCTTCATTACTTTGAGACTCCTGTTCACCTACGCAACCCTACATCCCACTCTTCATAGTCCTCTCTTCGTCCAATACCGCCGGTTCCAACCGTTATTGATGAATCTAGATCAAGCTCTTCGCTCAGCCAACGGGAAATCAGGTGCACCATGACTGCGATTAGCCGTGCGAAAGATCGGTCTTAACGTAGCGTTGCTAGTGGCTCGTTGCTGTTCAACTTGTGCCCAACGGCAATGTTCCAGGACGTGGTGGGTTTTCGCCTGGCAAGCGTTCTCCCTATGAAAAGCCACTAATGTCTGTGTAGAAACACTGCGTCATGGCGTATGTGACTCGCCAGCAAAATAAAGTCACTGCCCACTGGTAATGATCTCAATATCCGAACTTCGTGAGCACAGTGCCACATAAACAAAACGGTTTTTATTAAACATTTTATCGGATTCCTACGTTCACGGAGAAAGGAATACCAATCTCCGGAACCATTCGAACCACCCACCCAGTGTTTCCGTAACGGAAACATTTATAGATTTTACCGCGCTTCCTCGCCACATTTCTATCTGACTCCAATGAATATGCTCATCCTCTTTGCAACATTCCTATACGACATTTTCGAGCCATGTATTTTGCCAGCACTTACCTCTGTCGTTGGGGCACATGCCCTTATTGTGTTTCCGTGGCTCTGACAGCCACTTGATCATGCCTGTACTAGTATGTTTCGTTGCATCAAGAATAAAACTGTTTATTTATTTATAACTTGATTCGGACAGCGGATTTGCTTTCTTTGTGTCAGTACTACGCTGCACGAAATGAGCCAAGCCTCATCCACGGTCTCGTGTGTATTCAGTATAGATGCTTCTCAACTGCCTTTTCACGTGAATAACTATTTGTAACCGATCTTTCATGGGTCGGACACAAAACGCATGTGCGTCCTGTCCTATTAGCTTCCAGGAATCAAAACAAGTCTGGGCAACGATTAAAATCCTTTATTTACAAGGCATATACATACATAATTGTAGGGGCACTATTTTGTGGCAACGTTTTCACATTGATTACTTTTGCGTCTTCGGCGATCTGCTCGTGTTCATTTGTAACTACGTTTTGTTCGCTCTGGTCGACTTTTGCTTCATATACGTTGTCCACCTCGAGTCATACTTGGCCACGTTAGCTCTCCTTTGTCTCTCTGGCCAGCGCACATGTACGCTCACGACTGTTCCAGCTAATCTGCTTCACCGTTATTCTTGCCAAAGCCATGCTTAGTTCCCTCTAAGTTTAACCGGTTCTGATTCATCCCTCTTTGTCTCGTCCACGTGTGATCATTTTGTGTTAACGATAGCTTATGATCCGCTTTTCAGCCTCGCTCAAACGCCAAGGTGCAAGCACACGTCTTCTCCTGGACAAGCATGACCGCGCGCCACTGTGGCGAAGGTTCATTTGGCCATGGACACTGTGTGTGGTCCGACTGCGAAGACGTCGTGATGCCACCACGTTTCATTCCTTTGCATTTACACTGCGTAGGGCTCGACTGGATAAACCTGTGTGTGGTGCGGCACAAGCCACACATGGGTCATTTGTGGGTATTGCGTCACAAAACTACACGCAGGCACATTTGGAAGCGGCTACTTACAAGCCACGCAGCCCTTGAATGCACTTCACCCATGCCTTATGCGATGATTTTATAGTCTTGCAACATGCAGGCGTTCATATATATATATATATATATATATATATATATATATATATATATATATATATATATATATATATATATATATATATATGGTCGTGTCCCATGCTGAGGTTGATGTTGCATTCTTGCTGCTTCTTCACCGTAGTTGGGCTAAACCAACTTACACTTAAACTAGGTCTCTTTAAGTTGCATAAATTTCATTCCACTTTATTTGGTTTGTTTTGTCTATCTGAATAATCTTCTATTAGCTGGTCACGTTGCTTACGCTAATTGCGCTTATCTTCGGCAACTTTGTTGCATTTGTAGCCTTTTTGAGTAACTTGGACATTTTTTCCTTATCGCGGATTCATTGCTGACCAACTTACTTCATATGCTAATTTAGCGAAGAGTTATGCCACCGTATCTGTATGCATTATTGGATTTATTTTATTTTATTTTGTCGTTTCGAGTGATTGGCTGTTGCTTGATATCCCCGGTGTGGCTGCGCTTGATGTGCATGTTGACAAGGTGCCTACCTGTCTATTACCCACTACCTCGTCCATACTGGCTCCAGGAGACAGTTGGTCGTTGCTGGAGGGGACGGGGTGCACGGTCCATGTGGTCGTGCTAGGCTCGAAGAGTGGTTCTATGCACTCAGTGTGGAGCGGACTACGGTCCAGCCACCGCCTTGTGTGTGTGCTTGATTCCCCAAATACAGTGTGCTTGTGTTTGCCTGTGAAGGAGTGTGAGCCGGCTCCGTTGATGAAACGTGGCTCCCATCCACATGCCTCCCGGTCTTATTCCTTCGGGTTTACACTGGATATGGGGTGTGTGGTTGGAGCTGTGGGTGGTGCAGCGCAAACCACCCATGGTCCCTCTGTAGGCGCAGGCGTCCTGTGGCTGGCCACAGTGACAAGCAAATCCGAAACCGGATGCCGCCAACCATATATGGTGGCATCCGTATCCGGATTTGTCTGTCACTGTGACTTCCATGAGGACAGTCACAGGAAGCCTGCGCCTACAAAGAGGACCATAAGTGGCTTGTGCTACACCACCCACAGTTCCACCCACATACCCCATGTCCGGTGTAAACCCGAAGGAATAAACCGGGAGGCATGTGGATGTGAGCCATGTTTCATCAACGGAGCCGGGCCGCACTCCTTCAACAAGCAGAACAGAAACATTCCGACCTAATTGGTATATATATATATATATATATATATATATATATATATATATTATGGAAAACAATAGGTTATCGCAACATAAAAACCGAACACAACACATCGAGCTCCATGGTCTTTGCAGGGGGTCACAATGGTACCCGGTTGCCCAGGTCGGCGTAGGGAGTTGAGTTACGGTACACCACCCCGGGCCTTTGGTGTGACAGCTTCTCTGTTACTATTACGTCTGCGTATCTTTTTGTTCCCTTTTGACCATCGTTTCTTATTTCGGTAATTTTTATCCTGGCATTTGAGAGGGTAACGTGTTTTTGATATTTTCCCATGTTCTTAGGGGTTTCACATTTGACACGGAAAGCCCCAATTTCCCCACCTCAAATATGAGATTTGTGGGGCTTATGTCAATGATTGACCCGCCTCGTGCTGCTGTGCCGGACGCCGTCGCCAAATGTAGATCCGCTGGCATTAAGGTCATTATGGTGACCGGAGATCACCCAATCACTGCCAAAGCGATTGCCAAAGGTGTGGGAATTATTTCCGAAGGCAACAAGACAGTGGATGATATCGCTGCGGAACGTGGAATCCCAGTTCGCCAGGTGAATCCAAGGGATGCAAACGCGTGTGTTATCCACGGATCGGATTTACGTGATATGACGCCGGCTCAAATCGATGAGATTCTCACTAATCACTCGGAGATCGTCTTCGCCCGTACCAGCCCTCAGCAGAAACTTATCATTGTCGAGGGGTGTCAGCGTCAAGGTGCAATTGTCGCTGTGACTGGAGACGGTGTAAACGACAGTCCGGCGTTGAAACAAGCTGACATCGGTTAGTTCACGTTTGTATGCCTCTCGAGAACCACCTAAATTGGCATGTTATGTACGTTCCTCGATAACACTAGGTGCAGTCATCTTCCAACGACTGAACACTTGTGGATTTTTTGGCGCAGGCGAAATTTCGTGTCTGCGAGTACACCGTAGGCACAAAAAGCCCAATTTTATCCACCACACAAAACAACACACGAAGAATGGTGGCAAAGTAAGGGACAATAGTTTAGTGGATACTTTTAATGACTTTCGGCATACTTATTGTTGCGATATCAATCGCTGCATCCCACGAACAGGTAGAACCAATCTGAACAATCTTCTACTCAGTGGTTGGTACCTGACTCTTTGAACACCAGGCCGCTGAGTTCCGGGAACAGCGCCACCGAGTGACACAGACAGGAAATATGCAATTCTGCTAGCCAGCCAATCACTGTTAACATACCGGTATTGCTACAAGGCAGCCAAGTTATTTTTCGTTCCATATGAGCCAACCTTACATATCTTGCGGTGCACAAAGTGGAAGAAGACAAAAAACTAATTGCTGATTGATTAATACAAAATGTTTCTATAGCTGCTCAAACAACGGTGGCTCTAAGTAGGCGACCATCTGACTCTGTTTTCAGACAACTGCTGGTATACGTATTTTACATTATAAATCGATTATTTTCATTTATATGCATTGATTAATTACCGTCCTGCACTTCACCCAACTTCGCTAACCGTAATGTTCTACGGTGATTTGGATTGGAAACAGTGTGTTCTTTTATACGAAATACCAGTTTGGCATTGCATTGCCTACAAATGAAAACGATAATGGTGCTAACTTTGTTATGAGAGAAACAAACAAAATTTACCGAATTAGATTGATCTTAGGTATCTCTCCTGGCCGGTTGCCGAGTGGTCTGCACGTCTGGCCTGCAATCATAAGGTCACCGGTTCGAATCCGCGTAGGGCTGGGCGTCCTCGCGGTATACTCATCCTGTGCGCGACTGTTGGTCGCGCGGCAGCGAAGCGCCGTTATGACATACAGCTGACACATTAGGTGTCTCTCCGTCAACGGTGCACTCCGAGGTTGGCTTCTTCCTGGCCTGAAGATAACCGTATCTGGGTATGAAACTCGGCACGTTGGAGTTGACGGCTTACTCCTTAATCTCTAGGCCTCTGAGCTCCACAAGCTGGCCAGTGACCGGAAGGATTATGCGTTTGCCTTGCAGTCCGGAAGTCATCGGTTCAAGTCTGCGAAGTGCGGGCGACCTTGCAGAATGCCCAGCACGCGCGCGACTTTTGATTATCACTTGGCAGCGAAGCGTCGAGGCGTTGTGCCGGCGTACTGTTGATGCTAGGGCCTTTCATTGCAATTTGAAGTGAACTTCAGTCATTCTAGCATTAGGACCGCATCTGCACTGCTCTCCGCTGTCGTCATCGTTTTATTTCTTTAGGTAGACACATCGGAATGGTGGGCTTGTTGATCCGAGGCGTGTAATGGCTGCCACCAGACACTTTCAACACTATCCCCTGGAGTTCCGTAGACAATGCTTGTCACGACATTCGTTATTACGCATGACTGTCCGAGCATATCTCAGGTACCAAGTTTGATTGACCAGTTGTTTATATTAGTGTGGCTCACTTGTATTCTTCCTGGATAAAAATCCATTGAGAATGATCAAAATGTGCATGAATAATTTGAGCAACACTTGTAGATGCACTTATCAGTTGCATACCGGGAGTTTATATTGACGCGTCGCTTCCACGCGGCCACCATAGACCGCACGGTGGCTGGATTGCTGTGAAGTCACTAGGCCTACGGGGGCTCGGGCCGGCGATTTGTGGATTACACGCCAAACCTTTGAACCATTTTACCACCCGCGCGAAAGCGATGCAGATAATTAAACAAAGAAAACAATACGACTGATGCAAGGAAAGATAACAAAACCCAATTTACTAAACAGGGCGCAAGTAGCGCGAATGGGGGTTGCAGTCCCGCTGAAAACGGATTGTATCGAAACAATTTAGGTGCGGTGACAGACTTTGGTATACAGGGGCGAGCTGCTTCGATGTGCCGTTGGTGCAATGTGAAATGCGGATTTTTCCTGCCCCACCCCAAGTGGCAATCACCTAGGTGCATTCTGCCAGCAGCAAGCCCCATTTCGTCCCTCTGGCCGTCGTAGATTGTCTGTACATCATTAGAGTTGATCACGTTTTCGATTCCTAACCGACTAGTTCACCTTCCGTTTTCAGTAGTTTACGATATAGTTCTGCATGTTTTCACAATTGCTTAAGCGATATATCATTTGACTTTGAGTTGCCAAGTATCAAACTTTGCCCTGCTGTGTCACATAGCCTTAAGTTCACCTTTATCTTTGAGTTTGCCTGTCAATCAACAATTTGCTTTCCAAACACCGCGCTTAGAACCTCGGCACTTGTCAACATAGCTCCAATAAAATTATCTGGACCCACTTAATGAATCCGCTTCCCTTTGTCTAGATTGAGAATGCCTCGTTGTCGATGCTTTCGTTTTTCCTCTCTGTGGTTGTGGCTACCTTATGGCTCCTCCGACTCTGTCTGATATATTTCCTAACAGGTGTTGCCATGGGAATTTCGGGTAGCGATGTCAGCAAACAAGCAGCAGATATGATCTTGTTGGATGACAATTTCGCATCCATCGTCACTGGTGTGGAAGAAGGACGAATTATTTTCGACAATTTGAAGAAATCAATCGCCTACACACTCACCTCCAACATTCCTGAGATTACGCCATTCCTGGTATACATTCTGGCCGATGTACCCCTACCGCTTGGCACGATAACCATTTTGTGCATTGATCTCGGGACAGATATGGTGAGTACATTTTTTTATTTACTCTGTGCTGCTGCATGAATTATTGCACATCTCTCAGCTCACTATTTAGTCGCATGACAGGACGGTTGATTGACATACTACAGAGTCATTCTCCGGTCTGGGTTGGCGAGGGAGTTGCGCTCTGTGCATACTGACATAGTCAGACACGACGCGAACGCTAACTGAGGTAAGGTTCTACAGGTGTGCCGCGCAATACTCAAAAATTTGCCTTACTGTTGGCAAAACAGAGTTGAGGTTGCAACACGCGTCTTATTTGGCTGTAAGGATGGGCTCCGAGCTATACTACTATGTTCAAAAAGAAAGCGAACTTTTGAAATAGCGAACCAATCGCTAGAGGTAGGACGCTGCGGCTGCTGATCGCACATAGAGGCATGTTTAAACAACAACTATCCTTTACCTCGTTTCGCTCTGATCGTTAGTTGGCGACTCATAGCCATTGAAGTGAGAAATTGCACGTAACAAAACAATAATGAAAAACTTTAAAGAACGACCTATGTACAAACTGGGAAACATTTTTACGGAGACATAGTTGCTTAGCTTGTATGAGTCGCACACAATACTATAACTAGTTTAAGTGTTGTGAACCCCGGTCGGTGAATATCCCAAGCTCGGTCGACCTTCCATATTAGCAAACGATGACCGTGCCGAGAGTCCGTACCCTGATCCGTGGAAATCATCATTTATTTGTTTGTGAAGTTGCTGACAAACTGGATGTCAGCGTGGGATCAATCTGCCAATTTTTTTGTGACCAACTTGAAATGCGTCGTGTTAGTGCAAAATTCATGTTGACTGGACGATGTTCAAATCAACCAGGAAATGCTTGACACTGTCACAGAACACAATAGCGAACGATAAGACGTGGATTCATTACTATGCTATTGAAACGAAGGTGCAGTCTCATCGTTCAAAAAGTACGCACGAGTCGGTGCGAAACCAAAATGATGTTGGTTGTGTCTCTTGACTGCAACCACATACTCCATCAGGAATTTGTATCACGTGGCCAAATGGCAACCAAGAAAGTCTACCAGGGAACTCTAGCACATTTGATGGCTACTGTGGGCAGGAAAAGGTTTGAAATGGGGAAAAGCAGAATTGTATATGGCATTCTGACAGTGCGCCGGCTCACACATCTAGGGGAACACCATATTCTCCTGACCTAGCCCCAGCAGACTTTCCTGTTTTCCAAACTTATGACTACGCGTAAAGGACGTCGTTTCTCAATCTTAGAGGAGATTCAGGACAATGCGACAAATGACTTGCCCGCCATCCCTGAAAGTGCGTCCCATGAAGCTTTCGAATAAGTGGAAGCACCGTTGAGAACGGTTTGCTCTCAGTAGAGGGGGTTACTTTGAGGGGGATAGTGTTTAGAATGTGGTACAGTAACCAATAAAGATGTTGGTATCCTCTGTCATACGGTTTGATGCGTATACAGTGAAGACCGTCTAACCTCTTTCTATTCCGATGCGCTACTGTGAAACAAAGTAGGCTTTTTGAGTACAATAACCAGCAACTTAGATGTGTGTGTGTGTGTGTGTGTGTGTGTGTGTGTGTGTGTGTATGTGTACAAACAGCTACACATGCTGTATGTCGGAGTCGCTAGTTGTCGATTATGGTAGGACACAGTGAACACAGCCGAGATCCTAGAAATCGCCCATTGACGTGCATATGTTAGCATGTCGGTACACAAACAGAGAAACAGTGCTGTGAAATGCTGCTAGCTGAAATCTAAAGACCATCTTACTGCCTATGTATGTCATGCATTCAACCGATAATTCCACTAGACGGTATCACTAAGTGCACACTGCTCCATTGTCTTTCTGAAGTGGAACAGGCATTGATAGATCAACGCTTTATTGTTTGAGGGAAGCTCCTTCGAATTTCTCTGACCGAACCGACTGTACATTCGGAACTCCAGGGATGACACTGAGTCGATGCTTCTGTCGTACTGGTATCGAACCCTAGAGCGCACTGCGTACCGGCGCTGCAGTTCAATTCGTCCTCATTACTCTTGCCCCCCCCCATCCGAACGATTTATTTGTGCATCATACCGCAGGTTCAGTAATATAACTGTCTCATCGCTATCCTACTCAATCATGCTGGGCGCCTGCAGAAGTAGTTTTGATTTATCTTTCTGTGACAGATCACTTTTGACAAAAGTATGAGCCATAGATCTGAGACCTGATGCATCTCTCAGTCTGGCTGACATACTCCAGTGTATCTTTGTGATTTACACTGAAAATCCATTTTGAGCAAACATACATCTCCATCGGTCAAGTGGCTGCAAATCTCCCTCAGTTCATCGACACCGTCCCGTATGTGAACAAACCGATACAGCCGGATTTACAAGGGTAGATCTCTTCGGTGATCATAGGAGCTGTTGATGCCTGTAAAGTACTTTGCATTTCGAGGTGCAAGTCGCGTGTCTGAGCATGCAGCGTTACGCATCTGTCAATCCAGTAGCGCTTGCATTGTCTGCAAATTCGATCCAACATGAGCTGTGATTCGCGGACCCTATGTTTGACAGTTGATTGCTGAACAGAACAGGAGAGGTAGCTCTCATGAAGTTGATCAGAACTGAAAGGAAGGCCCTGATGCACTCAAAGGAAATTTATCCATAGATCTTCTCTCGGTAACCTGAGTTATGGCATAGAGGCTCCAGAATAAAAGGAATTTTTGGGCGCACTTCAGGATCAGTCATCGCCAAGTAGCAGTGTGATTGTTAGAATCAAGAGTAGCCTTCAACTCAGGTAGGATCACCACGATGGATTGTTTGTACGTCTGGAGACGTTCTTTTGTCTTTCATAGCCGTTTGGCGGCCAACATTTCTCACGAAGAGAGCATTAGCATTTCGAACCACCGTTTCTTTAAATACTTACGGTCGCATTGGAGATCACTGGATTTTATAAACAAACAATCGCTTTTATAATGCGCTGCCTATGAGTACCGTTTGCCATTTCTTTAATCTCAACTAGTGTGAGTTGCACATCCAGTCGCAACGAGCTCGCCATTTGCTGATCTCCCTCGTCTCGCCGTGCCGTCTTATCGCAGTCGCTTCCCGTGCATGTGGTTTATCGAGTAAACTCGTTTGCTCAATTACTATCCGAACGCAAAATTGTGATAATCCTTTTTCCATCGGAACTCCCACGTTCCGTTACCAATAAGTCTCTGTTATTCTCCTTTGAGGAAGTCTACTCACACGTCCTTTAAGTTACGTGTTTACTGTGACTCACAATAGGAAGCCCTCAGACCAATTGGCCGTGCGCTCAACTCCGTCCGTCATGCTCAGCGTTTCCCTCGATTTGTGCTCTTCCGACTGACTGACAACTGCTCACTTTCGTGTGATCTCTTGCGTATCCATACAAGATCACGGTGCTTCACGAGCCCAACTGCATTTTCTGGCCGCTATTGTGCTAATCGTTCTCCAACATCTGCTCCATCATATTGGGCCTGAGCGTCTGTGGTCGTCGACTGGTTCATTCCCCAACTCTGTGGGTATTCGCAGTGAGACTCCATTAGATCGCCATCGCAGATGCCTACAAGTGTCCGAACGTATTGTGCTCCTTGTGCTTGGTTCACCTCCATTCATCTTCAACCCCACTACTGACCGGTGCCAGTTTGAGCCGAAAGTTGACTCCGCATTTAAACCACTTCTGTTGCCCTGGTGCAGGTTGTCGGTCATTCGGGAGGTGATGGTGTGGAGCGAGGAATAGGATATCATGCACTTCACCAATACCTGCCGAATAAGCGGATCGTTTGTTCTGATTCGCCGCTGATTGATATCTGTATTTGTCGTTGCCGCCTAAAACATTACTTCTAGTTGAAACACCAATGTGCCACGAGGATACGAATTCCAAACTCACTTCATTGATGTGATTTGAGGGGAACACAAGAGCAGACATTCACATTGTTAGATTCTTCGAATTTCTTACTGTTCCGTTTCAAAGCAAGCTACTTTCAGACCCAAATGTCTGTTTACTGTCCACAGAGAAACAAGGCACATTTGCACATTTTAAATGCTTTCTGTCTCTGTAACTGTTCCTTTGGTACAGACTGATTCCGATACATGCCGATTAGCGATTGACGAAGTTGGTCTAGGTGAACCAAATGTTCACATAAAAAGTCCTCAACCGGTTTTTGACTTATTCCCCAACCCTATTGTACGTACGTTCAGGATCATGTCATTCACTTAGGGGTAAACACATTTGCACCGCCGAATTCCGTTCAATCCATGTGTCCATATGTGTACCAATTTTAGTGAACATAAACTTTCTGCTTAAGAAAACTGATTTGGAAGAATCCTTCGTTATTTCTTGATAATGCCCATGGAAAAGTAAAACAGCGATGCTATTTCACACGATTGACATAAATACCAAAGTTCCGTCATTGCTTCTGCTAGTGTTAGCACAAGCACTGGTGTTAGCCTGTTCGCGATGGCTTCAGCCGTCTGCAAAAGGCGTTTCCTGAACCCTTCCAAGTATCGCCTTGACATGGCGTAATAAATCTTGAAGGCATCTTTGGTCAAAAATCTGATGCCCACTTTGAGGCAAATTTTCCAAGATCGAGCTGTCCATAGTTTTGAGCATACCTCTACGCAATGACCCTGTACAATGCTCAGCCATCCGTACCGACAGACGCCTGCTCATATGTCTGAGGAACTTGACACCACAAGTGCATGTAAACTGGTAAATAATGTACGATTCGGACAACACTGGCAGTCTGTCTTGAAGACGTTGATCTATAAAGGGTGCGGACTCCGCAAATACATGCGGGTGGGCGGCCAGGTAGGTCCTGGCTACGGCATTAGAAAGTCTCCTGTTCATGTGCTCGAAGGCGACATCTTCCTTAAAAAGAATAGAGAGAAACACATCCTTTTTTGAAACCGTTGTTACGAGTTTAAAGTGCCACAGGTCATGGTGTGCTTTTTGATGAAAAGTTCAGGGTAACTATTCGAAGGAAGTGTTTTCCTAATTCGGTCCTTCTCACTCTCGAGTGTTTCTGAACTACACGTGTCGGTAGCCCGGTAATGCAAGCAACGCACTAAGTTGCGTTTGTACTTCAGAGGGACGAAGCTCGAAAAGTGTGTGTACTGTCCAACCCATGTAGCTTTGCGGAAGACTACGCTCAAGTGATCCGTCCTCGCGCCTCCTCAACAAAACATCCAGAAAAGCCAACTTACCTTCATTTTCCATTTCACTAGTGATATATATATATATATATATATATATATATATATATATATATATTATACACAATCTGTGGTACAGATATTGTGCCATCAGAATCATGGCTGAATAGGAAAACAATATGAATAATAAGAAAAGAGCAACAAGAAATGCTTTTTTTTGTCAAGTTTACCACTCACAGTTTTTGAAATTTTTTTCAGTTTGTTCTTTTTTAGGGGGAGGAGGAAGGGACACCGCAACACACTGATGCACACGTCCGCCATTGACATCGATCTTGAGACATAACTTCCAAGGTTTTCAACCAGCAAGTATCCTCGTCTCTCGGACCCCAACCAGGTAGTCGACAACAACCGACCGAGGCCAATTGTTTCGTCAACTTTTTCATGCGGCTTCTCCATGTTGTAGGCTGTCCACCAGACCGTCTCTTCCAGCCCTGTCCAGCAAGTGCAAACAACGCACGACGGGGGTAACGCTGGACAGGCATGCGCAATACGTGTCCCAACCACCGCAGTTGATGCAGTGAGATGAGCTCCTCGAGCGAGTGGCTTCCACGTCCCAAGACACGCTGTCTAACTTCCACATTGCTTACGTGGTGCTGCCACCACACACGGGCAATGGACCGCAGACAGCGGTGCTCGAAGACGGATAGCCTGCGCAAGTCATCTTTACGAATGGGCCAGGTCTCGCATCCGTACAACAGTACAGCACGAACAGTTGCACAATAGACCCGCCCTTTGATGGAGAGACGAATGTCGTGGCGACGCCACAAATGCCTCAGCCTAGAAAAAGCGAGGCGTGCTTTCGAGATGCGCATCGAAATCTCTTCTCCAACAGCCCCGCCAGCAGTGATGCAAATTCCCAAGTAGACAAAGCTCTCCACAACCTCCAGTGTCTCACCAGCAAGCGTGAGTGCAGGCAGAGGCACCTGCCAATCTTGAAGGAGAGCCTTGCATTTGGATGGCGAAAAGCACATATCATACTTTGATGCTTCAATCGTCAAGCGGCTTAATGCAAGTTGGACGACCTGTGGATCGTCACCCAGCAGGACGATATCATCAGCATAATCCAAATCAACAACTCGACTACCTGGGAGGAGCTCAACGCCAGCGTTCAACGAATCGCTCAGAGCGTTCTTCAGGACATCCTCAATGGCAAAGTTGAATAGGAACGGAGAGATAGGGCATCCTTGTCGAACTCCACTGGAGACCACAAAGGTGGGCGAAAGCATGCCATAAGCCCTAACCCTGCCCGAGGTCAGACTGTATAGATCGCGCAGTATGGAGACGAACTTCTCGGGGACACCATTCCTCAGAAGGCACTGCCACAGTACTGTACGATCGACAGAATCGAAGGCTGCACGGATATCCAGGAACACAGCAATCGTTGGCCTCTGATACACATGGCGGAGCTCGAGGATCTGGCGAAGTGTGAAGATTTGATCGATGCAGCCGCGACCAGGGCGAAACCCAGCTTGTTCTTCTCGCTGCAACGATTCGCGTGTTGGGGATAGCCTGCGAAGTATGATGGACACCAGCAGCTTGCAAACGATGGGACTAAACTTATTCCTCTGTAGTTGAAGCAGATTGTGCGCAGGCCCTTTTTGAAGATGGGTACGACTATCGATTCACCCCAAGATGATGGAACCTTCTCTTTCGACCAAATTTTCGAGAACAAAACGGTGAGTTCTCGGACCAGCGATGCGCCACCATCTTTAAATAGAGCTGGGTGAAGACCATCAGGGCCGGGAGCTTTATAACGCTTCAGGTGCCCGAGCTCCTGCTCGATCTCCTGGGAAGAGGGAGGGTCTGTTGGGGTAGACCACTCGGCACCAGCGCGAGCGCCAGAGGTAGCAGATGGAGCTGGGGGCCAACAAAACTGCGAGCCAAAATGTCCGGCCCATCGCTCCAACCGTCGTTGAATATTTGTGATTAAGGTGCCATCCTCTTCGCATATTGTTTCACTTATACCAGATCGAACACCTTCGGTGACTCGGAGGAGATGGAAGAGTTTCCTGGTATTACCACAGAGACTAGCAAGCTCCATCTCCCTAGCACGTTCACACCACCAAGCTTCGCGGTCCATTTGCAGACTCCTGCGCAACTCTCAACCAAGGTATTGGCGTTTTTCAACGTGTCTCGAATCCGATGGGATCAAGCGGCGTTTGTCCATCAGCGACAAGGAGTCGGCGGAAATCCAATGTTTCGGTGGGTGACAGGTAACTCCACAAGTGTCGATACTGGCGGAAACTAACGCATTTTTGATATGCGCCCACTGCGGATCGAGATCACCGTCAATAGTTGAGCCAAGCAAAGTTGACAGTGAGGCTTGGTACCTGGTTAAAACCGCAGCGTTTTGTAGATTTGCGACGTCCGGTCGGTAGTGGGCGCGCTTAGGTGATCCTCCGAAACGCATGCAAATCTTAGCACGAACCAATGCGTGATCGGAGTCCAGAAAAGTTGACCAGTACGATCGGCAGTCCATTACGCTTCCGCGCCATCTGTAGCTGATTGCTTTGTGGTCAAGCTGGGAGCACCCTTGCGTTTGTGAGGGCGAACGCCAGGTAGCAGTCTGTCTCCTCGAGTGTCGAAAACTAGTGCTCGAAAGAAACAAGCGATGATCAGAGCAAAGAGCAAGTAGTCTGTCTCCATTGTCTGATCGACTGCCACCGAGACCAAAACTACCCCCAATGTGGTGCTTGCTTGGTAGAAGGCGGCCAACCCGTGCGTTAAAGTCCCCGGCAAGAATGACTATATCCGTCCGTTTGGAGGAACGCAGAAGTTCATATAGTTGTTGGTAGAAGCTATCTTTAACTGCATCCGGGCTGCAGTCTGTAGGGGCGTAGGCGGAGACGACAAATAAGGCACGCGTAACATCTCGACGCCTGCTTACGTTACATGAACCTCTTAGTCTGACTGCACATAGTCGGCTGTTGACTGGGATCCAGTCAAGCAGAGCTGATTCAGCCCTGGCACTTAATACAACCCCAACACCAGCTTGACCAGTGGCGGCAGATTCTGGGTCTCCGGAAAGCCGCAAGTAGTATTTGGCGTCAGAGTTTACCGGAGAGGCCATTCTGATGACGGCGCTAGAGTCTTGTAATCTGGTCTCTGAAAGACAACAGATGTCTACCGATAGCGTTTCAAGAGTACGGGCCAGACATGCTTGTCGTCCGATCTGCATCAAAGTTCGAACATTAAACGCTGCGAGGATGAATGGAGAACCAGGTCGGAGAAGAGCTGGAGCTTCGGTGGAGTGAGAGGCGGTTGCGATCGCAGGACATTGAGAACCGGGAGTTTGGCTGTTACTTCCATCAGCTGCGAGACGTGGGTCGTTTGTGACGGTGACCGTAGAAGACACAAGAGTACATGTAGGTGAAGGACGGGAGGTGGGGTGGTCTGTGAGTAGACGTTGAGCGGTTGAGTTAAGACAGAAGAGCGGCATAGCAGTAGTAGTAGTGAGCGGTGTAGTCCATGATTCGTCAGCGGGCGTGATACTACCCGGTTGCCCAGGCCGAAGTAGAGGGTTGTCTTAGGGGGCCCTACCCCGAGTCTTTGATCAAAGATCTAACCTACAAGGCAGCAGGGCGATGTGAGGGCGTCGCAACCCGTTGGGAGCCGGTGACCAAGTAGATGGTTCATACGCCTTTCGGTCCGTGAAGGACCAGGGGCCCAACTCACCCTTAAAGTACAATGCCTCTCATGGAGGGGCAAGGGGCAGTGACTTTATTTAGTGGCGAGTCACATCCGCCACGTCGCAGTGTTGTTAAACGGACATATGTGGCTTTTTATAGGGAGAACGCTTGCCAGGCGAAAACCCACCACGTCCTGGAACACTGCCGCCGAACCATTCGCTGAAACGGGAAAAACCCGAACCACCCAGCTGGCACCACGAGGAGGTTGTTCGGCAAGCTGGATTATTTGGCTGGATTATTTCCACAAAGAATTCACACCCTGACGAAATATTGGAACTGTGACATTCGGTAGTGTCGGCTAGCCGAAGATCAGACATCCTAAGCACACAGCTGAAACGAGCATAGTAAGCCGCAGGAGAAAATCAGCAAGCGCACTTAGAGGTCGAGAAGCGTGCATAGGAAAACCGTCAGTTAAAATAAGCTGTACAATATCGGTTGAAAAAGTGGAGTGAGATGGGCAGAATAAAAGTGAATTCTACGGGATAGCCTGAGTTGGGCTGGAACTCAGAGCCTAGTGGCTCATGGTTGACGTCATAAGCACTATGCCACTGAGATCCACGAGCAACGCTTGGTCCAGCAGAAAAGATTGCAAAGTTGAATTTGGAGAATCCGCTGGTGGCTGGGTTGCTACAAGCAACCTCAATTGAGACCTCGGTTCACTTGATGTGGACCTCGGCCATTCCGATCAAAAAGACCGTAAGTAAAATGAAAATTATAGTGTTGCTCATCCCAACACCGGCACCCCAAGACCGCGGTTTCGTCCTGTTGGGACTCATCAGTTGGAGATAGCCTGAGTTGGGCTGGAACTCAGAGCCTAGTGGCTCATGGTTGACGCCATAAGCACTATGCCACTGAGATCCACGAGCAACGCTTGGTCCAGCAGAAAAGATTGCAAAGTTAAATTTGGAGAATCCGCTGGTGGTTGGGTTGCTACAAGCAACCTCAATTGAGACCTCGGTTCACTTGATGTGGACCTCGGCCATTCCGATCAAAAAGACCGTAAGTAAAATGAAAATTATAATGTTGCTCATCCCAACACCGGCACCCCAAGACCGCGGTTTCGTCCTGTTGGGACTCATCAGTTGGAGATAGCCTGAGTTGGGCTGGAACTCAGAGCCTAGTGGCTCATGGTTGACGCCATAAGCACTATGCCACTGAGATCCACGAGCAACGCTTGGTCCAGCAGAAAAGATTGCAAAGTTGAATTTGGAGAATCCGCTGGTGGCTGGGTTGCTAAGCAACACTATAATTTTCATTTTACTTACGGTCTTTTTGATCGGAATGGCCGAGGTCCACATCAAGTGAACCGAGGTCTCAATTGAGGTTGCTTGTAGCACGGCAGCCACCAGCGGATTCTCCAAATTCAACTTTGCAATCTTTTCTGCTGGACCAAGCGTTGCTCGTGGATCTCAGTGGCATAGTGCTTATGGCGTCAACCATGAGCCACTAGGCTCTGAGTTCCAGCCCAACTCAGGCTATCTCCAACTGATGAGTCCCAACAGGACGAAACCGCGGTCTTGGGGTGCCGGTGTTGGGATGAGCAACACTATAATTTTCATTTTACTTACGGTCTTTTTGATCGGAATGGCCGAGGTCCACATCAAGTGAACCGAGGTCTCAATTGAGGTTGCTTGTAGCAACCCAGCCACCAGCGGATTCTCCAAATTCAACTTTGCAATCTTTTCTGCTGGACCAAGCGTTGCTCGTGGATCTCAGTGGCATAGTGCTTATGGCGTCAACCATGAGCCACTAGGCTCTGAGTTCCAGCCCAACTCAGGCTATCTCCAACTGATGAGTCCCAACAGGACGAAACCGCGGTCTTGGGGTGCCGGTGTTGGGATGAGCAACACTATAATTTTCATTTTACTTACGGTCTTTTTGATCGGAATGGCCGAGGTCCACATCAAGTGAACCGAGGTCTCAATTGAGGTTGCTTGTAGCAACCCAGCCACCAGCGGATTCTCCAAATTCAACTTTGAAATTTCTACGGGCACTACAAACACAGCTGTCTCAAGACACTTTATCAGGTCGCCCCAGGTGCCGGTACGTTTTCTTTCCATTGGGATCCCGTCCTCATTCAAAACTCACTAAGTCAAGGTCCCTAACCCGTCAACCTGCCGAAGGTCCGCATACCACTGACCAGTACACAAGACTGAGAACAGAGTCCAGATTATTTTCAGATGTGTGCTGGCCCTATACAGGAGTCTAGAGCTATGAGTTCATAAGATATTGTTGATCAGGGTGTCTTAGTTTCCACGTTTAATTAGTTTTAATATGCTCCTCAAAAGGAAACGGACGGTTTCGTGTGATTCTGTAGCTTTGAATTGTTCCAGTATCCAGAACAGTCGATCCCTAATTCATTCATTGTACTCCATCATCCAAACTTTTACCACAGTGTAAAGAGGAAGGTATGCCACGAAACACGACAGCTTTCACTACATCCGTAAAACAAGGCTGTATGTGATCAGTTGATGGGCAGTCGGTAGTTTTCCTGCTTCCATGGTAGCTTTTTACTACCTGGTAGATTCGTGGGTGACACATCAGAAACAACTCGATGAGCAATGCTCAGCAATTACGTTGCGAATGTTAAATCAGTTCTGTTACTCGATTCCCCCGCTAGCCTCATCACCGATCCCGTCCTCCCCATCGCAATGAGGCTGGACCATACCGTGGTGCGATGGTTTATGTGCCTCAGTGATCCATTGAGCTATACTAGTTGGTGCATTTTTGCACCTTCAGAGTCACACATACCAGACTGGTCAATGGTTAGAGACCAGACAAACTCAGCGTCCTGGTCCTCCAGGTTAGGGGTTGGAATAAGGGTGGATCCTTATTCCTTAAAACGGACTCCTTGTAGCCCAGTGCCAAACCCGCTGCTTTGCGGGCAGGTTCTTGAACCAAAGGCTTTGGTTGAGAACCCTAATCGTTCTCCTTTCTAGGCCTGGGCAACCTCACAGTACGCTGCCCATGCAACACAATGAATTTCACTTCAAACAAATTTCTGATGCTCTGGCCACCGCAGATGATAATCAACGGTGCCCGCTGCTGCATCGAGCAGGGTAGATAGGAGTTTGGATGCTACTGCTCAAGTCTTCCCACCTTCTTATTCCCCACTTGCGCTTTTTCACCCATATCTTCCCGTTCAAGCTTCACTTTTATCCCCCCTGTTTTCAACCCCCCAATTCTCGGCCCTCCCCCACCTTGCTTCAATAGTCGCTTGTCTTTTAGTTTCAAATAACATGCGAACGCGGAGCGTCATTCCTGCCCTGTCAACAGGCCCATGTCCAACCAAGCTGCCCATTCCAGTTCATCGGCTTCCATTTGGAGCCCTCGATCCTCCTTCAGATTGGCATGCCCCAATGTTCGCACATTGTTTCAGTATCGGTCAACAGGCAGCACTTGCCCGAACAATAGAGACACACTCGATCGAAATCTGCTGCTTATCGGAGACCCGCCTGCAAGACTCGAGCTCTGTACTCACTCTGCGATCCCCTTCAAGTGACGCTAGCAGCACCTTCTCATTGCGCCCATCCGGTGACGATGTAGCCTCGAGCACCGGCCAAGCCGGTGTTAGTATTGCCCTGAGTTCCCGTGCAGAAGCCACTCTGGTTGGGTGATTGGATTCCAATCAGTAGCCGGATGTGTGCGGTCCGATTGGCTGGGCTTGTTCAAAACTTCGAAGTTGCGTGGGACTAACAGGTGTCTATTCGTTATCGCTGCCTATGCACCGACAAACTGTAGCGATGACTCGGTAAAAGATGACTTCTATCGTCTACTGAACGAGCTCCTTCGCCACAGAAGAAGCTCTGACACTGTAGTGCTGGCTGGGGATCGGAACGCTCAAGTTGGAAAATTATCCACAGATGAGCTGCATCTGGGCGGCCAACATGGCATAGGCTCTCGTAATGATAACGGTGAGCGGTTACTTCATTTGTGTGAAGATGCTCGCTTATTTCTTGCGAGCACTAATTTCCGACACAGCAGTCGCCGGAGGGTGACATGGCGATCACCAGACTCGAACCAGCCTTGGACCCAATCGATCACATTGCAATCAGTTACCAATGAAGAAGCTGCGTCCAGAACTGTCGCTCGATTTGGAGCACATGTTTGGACACCGATCATGCACTTGTATGTGCTGACCTGCGGATGCGCTTTGGCGGACGCCCGCGACGATGTTGTGAGCGCATTGACACCGGCAGACTGGTGAAGCCAGCTGTTCTGAACGCCTATCAAATTACGCTGTCATCTGAGTTGGATAAAGGCTCACTGGATGCAATTGAAGGTCACTGGTCTCATATTCACCAGACCTTACTAGCATCAGGAAAATCCTCATGTGATATGTCTAATCACCAACATGGACATCGGCTCTCTTCCAGTCTCTGGAACTTATAGATGCTCGCCGGCATATTCCGGCTGGAAGCAAACACAATAAAACTCGCAAAATGCTCCGGGCAAAACTCCGTGCTAGCCTGAAGAGAGACCGCGAATCCTGGTGGTCTCATCGTGCAACAGAGATGAAAATGGCCGCTGCCCTTGGTAACCATCGTAAGTTATTCCGTCTTATACGGGAAACGGGCAGCAGGAGACCTGGTGTTAGTGAAACTATACGTGACGAGAGTGGACAGCCTATCCACAACTTATCAAAACGCTTAGAGCGTTGGGCTGAGCACTTTGAAAGGCAATTTAATCGGTCGGAATGGTTAGATTTCTCGCCGGCCAGTGATCGCCCCGCTCCGTGGGCTGTCTCTTTGGATCCACCCTCTCGCTCAGAAGTCGAACATGAGATCGGACTGTTGAAGTTGAACAAAGCCGCGGGACCTGATGATCTTCCTCCAGCCCTCTTCAAATTCGGGGACCTGCTCTTGTGGATGATTTACACGAGTTACTAGTGAAACTGTGGGAGCAGGAAACTGTCCCAACCGATTGGAGCCGCTCCGTCATAGTCCCAATTTTCAAGGGAGGCTCACGATCGGAATGCGGCAGCCATAGAGGAATCAGTCTGATCTCCATCGCCTCCAAATTGCTTGCCTCTGTCCTTCGTCACCGACTGACTGACACTCGTGAAAGCCAGATTCGTGAAGAGCAAGCTGGATTTCGTCGAGGTCGTAGCTGCATTGACCACATCTTCACCTTGCGTCAGTTGTTGGAGCACCGTCACATTTATTGGCGGCCCACCGTTGTCGTGTTCATCGATATCCAATGTTCATACGATTCGGTGGATAGACGTGCAATTTGGGGCTGTCTACTCAGAAAAGGTGTACCTGAGAAATAAGTGAATATTATCCGAGCATTATATGCGCATAGCTCGGGCGGAGTGAGGGCTTACGGCAAGTTGTCGTCCCCCTTTAATATCTCCAGCAGCGTGAGACAAGGATGCCCGCTGTCACCTTTCCTCCTCAACTTCGCTTTTGACGAATTCATGGAACTCGCGTTCACAGGACACGACCTTGAACGTGTGGATCTGCTCCCAGGAGAACGACTTCTTGACTTAGAGTATGCTGATGACAATGCCCTAATCTGTGACAGCTCACAAACGTATCATGCGGCACTGGACAGATTGCACTATCTGTCTGTCACTTCGGGCTTTGCTTCGCACCCATGAAATGCAAAGCGTTTCTGCAAGATTGGTCTGGACCGCCTCCTACGCTGACCGTTGGTGGGGATCAGCTAGAAGTCGTTCAAAAATTCAACAACCTGGGAAATTGTATCAGCGCCTTTGGGAATGAGAATGGGATCACGAATCGTATAGCAAA
>OX104070.1:3514477-3539094 GCA_944474145.2 Dicrocoelium dendriticum
CGTGAGTGAGACAATCAGAGACAGCACGTGTGCATTGATACACAATAAGGAGCGCCATATGGCTCGTTGGGCGGAACGCTCTCAAGATCAGTTCAGCTGACTCCCTGCTCCCGAACCTCTTCCTACTCAGGTGATGCAGGACAAGCCATAGACGGTTAGTTTAGAGCCTCTGTCGGATGGCCGAGGTCCGAAATGCGATCACAACCTTCAATCATTTTCGTGCCGCTGGCCCGAATTTCCTCCCACCTGCACTAAGTAAGGATGGAGGTGAGGTCCTCTGAAAAGCACTGACCTCCCTAATCGAACGTATCTGGAAGGAAAAGAGTATCCCGGATAGCTGGAGTGAATCGATTGTAGTGGCAATATACCAGAAGGGCAGTCGAGTAGACTGTTCTAACTACATAGGTATTAGCCTAACGCCTGTTGTGCTAAAACTACTGGCCACGATTCTCATTCGTCATTTCACTGTGGAATGGGAATTGCGGGTTAGGGAAGAGCAGGCAGGTTGCCGCCCAGGACGTGGCTGTATAGACCATATATTCACTCTGCGACAGCTGTTAGAGCAGCGCCACGCATACCGCAGATCGATAATAGCTGTGTTCCTCGAGTTCAAGAATGGGTTCGATTCAGTCGATCGATCGATTCTGTTCGAAATACTTGCATGGAATGGTGTTAACACGAAATGTGTGAACATCCTACGTGATCCATACTCGAACACTAAAGGCCGTGTCAGGGTCTACGGTGATCTGTCGGCTAGCTTCCCGACAACAAGTGGCATTCGTCAGGGTTATCCGATTTCCCCGTTTTTATTCAATTTCGTCGTGGACTCTATCATGGAGTGTTCCCTTACGGAATCTCACGATGTAGACGTTGAGGTCTTGCCTGGTGAAATGTTAGTTGATCTTGATTATTCGGACGATATCGTCTTGCTCTGTAACGATGTTACGGCGACCTAGTCAACCCTGAATAGCCTGTCTAAATTGGTCCCATTATTTGGTATGCGCTTCGCACTTTCAAAGTGCAAAGTGTTGCTGCACGACCACTAGGCAGTTGATGATCCCTTAACCCTTGATAACGACGAACTCGAGCTGATTGATCGATTCACTTACCTTGGCTGCTGCGCCAGCAATGATGGCCACATAGAAAGTGAAGTTAGTTTATGCATTGCAAAAGCCAGAACTGCCTTCTTGAACCTGCGGCATCTTTGGCGACAGAAGGGAGTTTCCTCCGTCTGAAAGGCAACAGTGACGGCCGTCCTGCTCTATGCTAGTGAGACTTGACACCTTTGGCTCGAAGAGCCGAGGCACCTTCAAGTCTTTGATCATCGTTGTCTGCGAAGCAATGCTAGTGTCGGATGACATCAGCGTGTCTGCAACGATGATGCGCGTAGGCGAGTACTAGGTGGTGATAATCATGCTAGCTCCCTAGAACAACAGTTATCACGGAATAAGTTGCGTTGGCTCGGGCACGTGCTACGTATGCCTGGTCACCGCTTACCTAGGAGGGCCTTTTTCAATCTACCAGGTGTAGAGTGGCGCAAGCTTTGAGGTGGACAGAAGTTGACTTGGCAGCGGGAAATGAAGTTACTGACGACCAAACTGGGTGCCGTTAGTCCGCCTCGACTTCCGGGCTGGAGTCAATGTGACTTGCCTTGTGCTTGGCTCGAGACTTAACAGGACATGGCTCGCAGTCGACACCAGTGGCGTGTCTGCTGCTATCTGCTAATCGGACTGCCTGTTTAAAGTGTGTTTGGTGCTGAGTTATCTGCGGGGTAATGGCTGATTATGACGCTTGGCAGTGAAAGCTGCAAGAAAGCTGTCTCGCCGATGCCGCCTTATATTTGCACGATAGCCAGCTGTTTGTGACGGTATGTTGTCTACACAACGTACAGACGCCTTGGCCCTGAATGTTTGCTTAGGACATTGAGGTTTACAGGTAAGTCCTACTTCTCCCTGATTATTCTTTATTGCTTAAGTCATGATGATTGTATGACAGCGAAGCATCAGTTCAAATGACTGATGTATTAGTAGTAGTAGCAGTAGTAGTAGTTGTTGTAACTGCGTTGGATGTGAGTGCTAAGGTGTTTACCTGTCGAAAAACCTCCACCTCTATTACTGGCTTCAAGAGACTGCTAATCGTTGCAGGAGGGACGTGGTGCATCGTCTTCATGGTGGTACTAGGCTCAGAGTGGTCCCGTCAAGTGTGAAACGGGTTATGGCCCAGCCACCGCCTTGTGCACGTTTGGCATGCATGTTTCCTTCTGTTTAAATGAATGCTGTGCTTGCTAAAGGAGAGTGGACCGGCTCCGAAGCAACCGTGACTGTCATCTACATGCCTCCAAATTGTATTTCTTCGCGTTTAAACTAGATATGGAGTATGTGGCGCAGCGCAAGTCACCCATGATCTCTCATTAGCCGCATGCATCCTGTGGCTGTTCGCAGTCTCAGTGATAGGCAAATCGGGACACAGATGCAGCCAGCTATGATGGAGTGAGGCAGACAAGATGCAAGTGCTTTATCTCCGAATGCGTGCTTGGACACCTAAATCGTACACCAGGACTTTTCTTTATTACTCCGCACCAGTGTGGTCGTTGTGATTGTACGCGGCCCACGCTCGTATTCGTTCTTGTGCCGCGTGTGTAGGTGCATCGACTTCGAGTGTGATGTGTCAGCAGCACATGCGTACTCCACCCGTTAACCCGTGTTCTCGTGTCTGCGTGATCCACACTAGTTGGATCCAATGCTTGCTTACGAAGGTTGTCAACCGTTAGTGTACATCGCCCGATTCAATCGTCATAAATCATGGATAACGGAAAAGGTTCCCCGGAGTAACTGTGTTATGTTGTTGTTTGCTTCCGCTTGATATATCTCTGCTGTTAAAATTATTATCACGTTGCAATAGTGTAATGTTGTAATCATAATTGTTCATTTTCATGCCCTTAATCATTGTTAGATTTCTTTCGCTTATTGCAATGCTCCGTCTGAGTGAGGCGCGGAACACTTTCCGGCTATCAATTATTCCGAAAGTGAGTTGCGGCGAAATTTATGGTGAAAGTACCAATGGACAATGAATTACATTTGGTGCTGTACAACAGTCTTGTACTATCACTATGATTATCCATTGTGCTCTAAAATCGAGCCAGTTTTGCTGAGCTGTATCTCAGCTTGTTGTGAAGATACTTCACCTTATTTTTAGTATCGTTATATCCGACGATATGATACATTTCCATTGTTCCGTAGTTGTGATTCCGTATTCGTTTGGCGATGAGAATTAGTTGAATCACTTGTGGCTAACTCGAGCACTGCACTTCCGGCAGTAGCGAAGCAACAATAATAGTGGCCAGCTCTACACCGTAAAGGCGTTTCGCTGCTGCGCGACCACTACCAATCGCGCGCGGGCTGGGTATACCGCGAGGACGTCCACCCCTACGCAGACTCGAACCGGTGACCTTATGATTGCAAACCACAGACCACTCGGCATCAATACAAAAAATGACAGTGTACTGTGTCGTTAGTAGTGATCACGACTCAGATGGTGGTGTGAAGTGCCGGTTCGACAGGGTAGATAGTGTAGCCGAGAAAAATGTCAGTGATGGACTAGGTGCTGTTGGGGAGAGTGAAGTTTACCAGTGGCAAACGAGAACAACACGGGTCATTTGCTGTGGCATAGCGACAGAATACTGGCAAGTCATCAGACCTGGTGTCAATTCAATGATCTTCACAAAGATGATTTAAGCGGGATCGGTTACAAGGACAGCGCTTTGTAATGAATAAAACTAGGTAGGAGAAAACGTGCAACATGCCGGACATACGCAGCGATTATTGCGAGAATGATCGTAACAAACTGGGAGGTTCAAAGATGCGTCACCTTGAAAACGTTAAATCTAAACGGCTGGAGTCAGATTTGGCACATAAACACAAAACACTGAGCGGAACTCACCGGAGAGGCATCATTCGTAAGCCCTTGTCCAGACCTGGGCAATAGGACAAGAAGATGGCCAGTGATGTCTCGAAGAAGAGGCCAAAAGTGAGCTGGTGATTCCACATGCCTTGTTGAAAGATGGAGTTACGCCTGGTCTTACAAATCATCAAGTCGGTCCACTGGACAACCACAATTGAGGCAAAGAACGCGGTGTGACAAGTGTACTCCAACCGCTTCCTCTGACTGTATGTCTGTGGAAAAAAGACAAGGGCAAGGTGAGCGCCGAATTCCCGTTTGAAGGTGAAAGAGTGACAGGATCTAGCCCACGTGAAAGAGTTTCGACACACAGTATGTCGAGTGTGCGACAAATCCCCGAGTGCTGGAGCGGCATAGTTTTCGTACTGAAGCTAGTTCCGAGTGGAAGTGCACCCGTAGTTTAGTCGTTGATAGAAGGTCCGAATACGTTGCTGGAGCGTTTAACGATAAGTAAATATCGACGATCACTAGCATTCAGTGTAGTCGTGAAGAACTCCCACCAAATCAGCACATTTTGGAAGAGTTAAAACTAGTGTGATGTGGTTACTATGGATAAAGTCAGAAACAGCGTCGAATCTAAGGGTGTTATTCATTTTGGAAGCGGTCTGTAAGATGGCCGAAGCGAAGTGCAAGATAAAGTTTATCAGTCGGCAGTTTGTCAACAACACCCAGTTCATCGCAAGCGATTCCCATGGGCCTGGAGGTGAAACGGGACGGAAACCGTATGAATACCTGATATTTTATGAGATGAACAGGTACGGAAATGACAGTGCGTTGACTGTTTGGCAGATGTACTACACCTTACAGGCAGCGGTCAAAAGGGTAATGCTGAGAGATGATCGCAAACATAAAATGGTAAGGCATCACATGCACAGACAATGTTCGCACGAAGGAAAAAATTGCAAATTAGTGACAAAGTTGCGCAATTCCTAAGGGACTCATTTGCATCACGCACGCAAACACAGTGTAAGCGAGTGACTTGGCTATCGCAACACTCAGAGTGTACACAGCACAGCGCACAAGCTCTAAATGCGCTCCGATTCATAACGGATCATCTGCAAGTCGACCGAAGTTAACGAAGGAATGTCAATTAGTGTCAACATTCGCAAATCAACTGCAATGCACTGTGCCCACTCATACACTCGGAAAGCCAATGAAAGGAATACCGAAGATGTGGGGGGAAGAGAAGCACAGGTGATTAAATAGTCAGTGAGTACACCGAAGTCCGCGCCGGCAGTGTTCTCTTTCTAGTAAATAAAAGGGCAATGCTAGCAAACCAGCATGAGTTAAGTAAACGCCATAAATAAATTTTGCAACCCCTTAATTTTTTCTTTAAAACATTCCTAGAAATTGCATCGATATACTACAGGACGGTGCTTTACAAGCAGCTGTAGCGGAAAGGATCCCATGTCTGCTTTGTAATCCGCAGGTTGCGGGTTCGAGCCTACGTAGGGGGCCGGGAACCTTCGCAGTATTCGTAGCTCGGGCGAATGGTGGTGATTGCGTGACAAGGAACCGGCGGTAAAGTGTGCCAGCGTACTGCTGTTGCCCTTTTTGCCCTACATACAATATCCTTCTATACCATTTCCCGGCCAAGTTGTTCTCTTGAGCAACAGAAATAATCTGACGGGGCATTCAACATGAGTCTACTCAATTAATTTGTTCTGTGCGTACGCCAGTCACTTGTGCAGGTGTGCGTGTATAGTCCGTCGCCTTCAGCCAATTGGACCTCAGACGCACTAAGTCATAGGGGTGCAGGTGGGAGGCTGCAGCTCATACGCACGGAACAAATTAATTGAGTAGACTCGCGTTGAATGCCCCCCTCAGATTATTTCTGTTGCCCAAGAGGACAACTTGGCAGGGAAATGGTGTAGAAGGTATATGGATATGAGCCGTATTATGGACTTATGATTCGTTGTTATGTAATGGCTGGCGGTTGCATGCTGACCACGATACTATCAAGGTGCCTAAGTCAGAGTAGGATCGGAGACGGTAATCCAGGGCATAGAGAATGGTTTTGTGTCGGACGCTTTAAGCAAAAGCACCACGGATCCCAGTTTCGGAATACCGCGAGAAGATGTATCTGGCCAGATGAAGTAGTGGAGAACTTGGTAAATAAACTGGAAACATTTACAGCGGAAAGTGACTGGCCTAAAAATGTTCAGCCATTGGAAGATCAGTCAGATTTGACAGTGATGTTGCTACTTTAATTTGCGCATTGATGCGCGGCAGCAGAAAGCCGTCCACAGACCGAACATGAACTCCCACTCAAATAGTTTTCGCTATTCATTGTTTGAGTTGCACACACACTGTCGCAGCTGCCGGTAGGTGTGGACTTTGGTGTTCACACTTGGACAAATGCTGTTTTTCGAAGGAGGGATTTGAGTTAAACTCCCAAGAAGGTTCATCGCATCTACACTCAATCATTTAGTCCTTTCGGGATTCGTCAGTAGAAACCATTTCATCTGTCTGGTGGGGGATAAGAACAGGCGACCCCATTACATTTGGGTCACTGATGAAGGCAACAATGACTTAAGAGATGAGCGGCAGCCGTCGTTCGAAACACGAAGTACCTTCGTATGACTAATAGCCCATCAACTGTTGGGGAGAAACCGCAGGCAGTTGGACAGCGCAACCCCATTCGTGGTCACACTCCCAGTGACGGCTGCGTGACTAATACAGCCAGTCCACATAGTACACATGCAAAAAACTGCATTTACGAATCTAAAGCATCAGTGGTGCCGCAGGGGCAGGGGTCCAAAAGGCCAGATACCCAAGGCCACAGTGAGAGCCGTTCTATCCCAAGAAAATCAAGGCAGATCACTTCAGTATGAGGAAATGAAGCGTTCGCAACTTGTTGACCCCCTTGCGTGTGAAGAAATAACGGTATCAGCTACCAACAGCGTGTCCGCGGGGATATTCAGATTACTTCTTTAGGTACAACAAATAATGTTGGATAGGTTGCGATGGTATGAGCACGTGCAACGTTTGCCCGATCATCAATGATCGAGAAGAACCCCGCTTTCTCTATCGGATGTTGGGTGGTGCAAGGTCCGAAGAGGGTAAGAGTTAACCTAGGAGAGTAAACTGCGTGTTGCTGATGCACGCAAACCCTTCAGACTGGAGTCCATGTAGCGCACGTTATGTATGGTTAGAGACTTTACAGGACATGGCTCGCAGCCCACATCAGTGGTACGTTCTCTAAACTCACTTGGGCTGCATGTTTGAAGCGGTCCGATGTAGTTATGTGTGGGGTAAGACGGACTACGGCAGGCAGTAGTGAAATCGGCAAGAATACTGTTTCGTCGTTTTTTGTTTGCAATCGTGTGCTGTTGACTCTGAATGTTTGGTTTTAAAGTTGTAGCCCCACATTAAACAACCCAACTCCTGGTTTTATTAATTCTTCTTAACACGGCCGTTAGGGATGCACGACAGCGAAGGATCAGTTCAATTTACTGATTCACGCACACAAGAGTATATATATATATATATATATATATATATATATATATATATTCTGGAAATACATGAGCAGTTGTATGAATAAACTTACCCACTCCTGTCCGTACGAGTCGGCCAGGTCATTCACAGCCTTCGAATCCCATTCTTGTCGAATTCCAAGTAGTCGGGTGGGCCAGAAACCGTTCTCAGCCATGATGACAAGATAGACAAAGAATCCACCCAGAGCCTGAATCATACCGATTTGGCCATACGCCATGGAGATCAGCCGTTCGTTTACCAACTTATCATGCAAAGGATCCCGTGGCATTCGTTTCATGATATCAGCCTCTGCTTCTTCATAGGCCAATGAGATTGCGGGAACCTTGAAAGGAGGAAGTAACCGGATGACGGATCAATCGAAGGGGCTCTCATCATATCTCGGCCAATAAAGTGAGTAGATGTTTAAGTTGAATAATCGAATGTGAAAAATATAGGTAAACTAACTGTGCCCTCTAGTTGTAAAGCGCCGTCCGAGGATGGACCGGAGCCCGGCATCACCTACCACGAAGTACATCTTAGTAACTCGACACCACGTGAACCCAGGTGTTGCTGCGTAACAACAATCTGATAATACCAGCAATTAGTGAGACGTTGCTAATTAGGGCCGAGCAACCTGTGTTATGTGTAGAGAGAAACTCTTGAGTCAATCAGCTGGGCTGCCTTGGTCTTAAGTATAACATTCTGATTGATATTGCTAATCTGTTCATGTATATAACTGCGTATGTGCTCTGGTTGTATTGCTACTGATTGCTACTGATGAGAGCAATCGAAAGGCTGACATATCGCAGCTTATGTCTTCGCATTGCTGTGACGAAATGTTTGAAGGGGACCGGCTGTTTTACATCGCAAGTAACTCGAGATGGCTGTTCAATCGACGTGCTATTGGAGCTGTACAGTGTGAGGTTGAACTTAGTGAAACGGAAATTCAGGTTGAGAAAACTCCTCGACAGAAGGGTAGAATACCTCACCCTTGCTATCCATATAACAGTTCAGTTAAGATAAACAACTATGATCTGGGCACCGAAGTACGGCGGATCCAGTTGGCAGGACTCACATCGCAAGAGTAACAGCAAATAACAACGGTAGGACAGTGGGTTTAGGTGTGAATAGAATGCAAAAAAAGAGAAGCAAGTAGGAAATTCGTCAGACTAATTAGAGTGGAACGAAAATGAACAACCGTATGACAGAAACCGAATGCAGGAACACCACTGAATTCGTGACTGCGCCATGTTTGACGCGGTCTCCAACCATTGATGCAGACCGTCCCGAGGTCCCCATCCAGGAAGACAGCATGTACCAGCCTGAGCGTCTGGCAGTCAATTTCTTAAAGCTTCTATGCCATCTCATGGACTGGCCAGCTCGCGGTTTCACCAAACTTGGTGCAGCCACGGCGTATAATACACGCCGAGGAAGCCGAGCAACGGGCATACGGTGGACATGGCAAGCGACTAAGAGTTATCAAACACTCAAGAGAGGAAACAGAAGGTTTCTTGCCAAAAACCAACTGGCGGACCTCAGCATTGCTCACGCGGTGTTCCCACCAAACTTGAACGATACTTTGTAAGCACCGGTGGTCAGACACGGCCACGGACTGGCTAGGTCTCTGATGCTTACAGTAACAACGGCCTTACTGCAGCGTTATATACTCTACTTTTCACTGACAAGCTGATATCCAGCCGTCTCCATAGATAGTTAAGTGTCTGGAAACCCCACGGGCCTTGCTGAGACGCGCGGTAACCTCTTCAGTGATGTGACCACCAGAGGCGACATAGCTACCAAGATAGGTGAACCGATCCATCGATTCCAGTAGCTGTTCGGAAATACCTAAATCCAGGGGTATGTCGGCCTAGTCCTGCAGTAGCACTGTTCACTTTGAATGTGCAAAGTACATGCCGAAGCGTGCAACGCTAGGCACACATCTGTGCGGTAGTGTTTTCATAGCCAAAATATCAGACGCAATGAGAACTGTGTCGTCCGCATACACCATATGACGAGTACAAATAACGAAGGTTGCAAAGAGATCTCTTTTCGATAATTGACATCCGGCAAATACAGGTACAGGACACAGAATTGCAACAGTAAACTGGTGAGGGCAAAAATGAGCACGGATGGGACGGTTTGAACAAATTTAGCATGTTCGTTCGATGCTCAAATCGATGTAATCAGGTGACATCGCGATAGGGCTAATAGACATGCGCAACGAAACAACTTGTGTAGACAGAAGAGGTAAAAATACTAACAATATAAAACCAGATAATTACGTAAATAAACAGTACCCCGCTATGCATAACACTCCGGGGGAAACGAATTCTCGTCAGGGCCATGGAAAAGTCAAGGGTTGCACAAGCATCCTATGCTTGCATAGCTCTCGTTGTGTTAGCCTGATCGCGATGGTTTCAGCCGTCTGCAAGAGCCGTTTCCTTAACCCTTTCGGGTATCGCCTTGACACGGCATAATAGATCTTTAAGGCATCTTGGGTCAAAATCTGATGTCTACTTTGAAACAAATGTTCCAAGTTCGAGTTGTTGATACTTCTGAGCGTGTTTCTCCGCAGTGATTCTTACTGGAGGTATATGGACAATGACACTTTCATCATCTGTGATTCTCGCACTGATGTCAACTGTGTGCTCGACCAGTGTAACTGTGCACATCCCTCAATGAAGTTCACTAGTGAAATGGAAAATGAAGGTAAGTTGGCTTTTCTGGATGTTTTGTTGAGGAGGCGCGAGGACGGATCACTTGAGCGTAGTCTTCCGCAAAGCTACATGGGTTGGACAGTACACACTTTTCGAGCTTCGTCCCTCTGAAGTACAAACGCAACTTAGTGCGCTGCTTGCATTACCGGGCTACCGACACGTGTAGTTCGGAAACACTCGAGAGTGAGAAGGACCGAATTAGGAAAACACTTCCTTCGAATAGTTACCCTGAACTTTTCATCAAAAAGCACACCATGACCTGTGGCACTTTAAACTCGTAACAACGGTTTCAAAAAGGGATGTGTTTCTCTCTATTCTTTTTAAGGAAGATGTCGCCTTCGAGCACATGAACAGGAGACTTTCTGATGCCGTAGCCAGGACTTACCTGGCCGCCCACCCGCATGTATTTGCGGAGTCCGCACCCTTTATAGATCAACGTCTTCAAGACAGACTGCCAGTGTTGTCCGAATCGTACATTATTTACCAGTTTACATGCACTTGTGGTGTCAAGTTCCTCAGACATATGAGCAGGCGTCTGTCGGTACGGATGGCTGAGCATTGTACAGGGTCATTGCGTAGAGGTATGCTCAAAACTATGGACAGCTCGATCTTGGAAAATTTCCCTCAAAGTGGGCATCAGATTTTTGACCAAAGATGCCTTCAAGATTTATTACGCCATGTCAAGGCGATACTTGGAAGGATTCAGGAAACGCCTTTTGCAGACGGCTGAAGCCATCGCGAACAGGCTAACACCAGTGCTTGTGCTAACACTAGCAGAAGCAATGACGGAACTTTGGTATTTATGTCAATCGTGTGAAATAGCATCGCTGTGTTTTACTTTTCCATGGGCATTATCAAGAAATAACGAAGGATTCTTCCAAATCAGTTTTGTTAAGCAGAAAGTTTATGTTCACTAAAATTGGTACACATATGGACACATGGATTGAACGGAATTCGGCGGTGCAAATGTGTTTACCCTTAAGTGAATGACATGATCCTGAGCGTACGTACAATAGGGTTGGGGAATAAGTCAAAAACCGGTTGAGGACTTTTTATGTGAACATTTGGTTCACCTAGACCAACTTCGTCAATCGCTAATCGGCATGTATCGGAATCAGTCTGTACCAAAGGAACAGTTACAGAGACAGAAAGCATTTAAAATGTGCAAATGTGCCTTGTTTCTCTGTGGACAGTAAACAGACATTTGGGTCTGAAAGTAGCTTGCTTTGAAACGGAACAGTAAGAAATTCGGAGAATCTAACAATGTGAATGTCTGCTCTTGTGTTCCCCTCAAATCACATCAATGAAGTGAGTTTGGAATTCGTATCCTCGTGGCACGTTGGTGTTTCAACTAGAAGTAATGTTTTAGACGGCAACGACAAATACAGATATCAATCAGCGGCGAATCAGAACAAACGATCCGCTTATTCGGCAGGCATTGGTGAAGTGCATGATATCCTATTCCTCGCTCCACACCATCACCTCCCGAATGACCGACAACATGCACCAGGGCAACAGAAGTGGTTTAAATGCGGAGTCAACTTTCGGCTCAAACTGGCACCGGTCAGTAGTGGGGTTGAAGATGAATGGAGGTGAACCAAGCACAAGGAGCACAATACGTTCGGACACTTGTAGGCATCTGCGATGCCGATCTAATGGAGTCTCACTGCGAATACCCACAGAGTTGGGGAATGAACCAGTCGACGACCACAGACGCTCAGGCCCAATATGATGGAGCAGATGTGGGAGAACGATTAGCACAACAGCGGCCAGAAAATGCAGTTGGGCTCGTGAAGCACCGTGATCTTGTATGGATACGCAAGAGATCACACGAAAGTGAGCAGTTGTCAGTCAGTCGGAAGAGCACAAATCGAGGGAAACGCTGAGCATGACGGACGGAGTTGAGCGCACGGTCAATTGGTCTGAGGGCTTCCTATTGTGAGTCACAGTAAACACGTAACTTAAAGGACGTGTGAGTAGACTTCCTCAAAGGAGAATAACAGAGACTTATTGGTAACGGAACGTGGGAGTTCCGATGGAAAAAGGATTACCACAATTTTGCGTTCGGATAGTAATTGAGCAAACGAGTTTACTCGATAAACCACATGCACGGGAAGCGACTGCGATAAGACGGCACGGGGAGACGAGGGAGATCAGCAAATGGCGAGCTCGTTGCGACTGGATGTGCAACTCTCACTAGTTGAGATTAAAGAAATGGCAAACGGTAATCATAGGCAGCGCATTATAAAAGCGATTGTTTGTTTATAAAATCCAGTGATCTCCAATGCGACCGTAAGTATTTAAAGAAACGGTGGTTCGAAATGCTAATGCTCTCTTCGTGAGAAATGTTGGCCGCCAAACGGCTATGAAAGACAAAAGAACGTCTCCAGACGTACAAACAATCCATCGTGATGATCCTACCTGAGTTGAAGGCTACTCTTGATTCTAACAATCACACTGCTACTTGGCGATGACTGATCCTGAAGTGCGCCCAAAAATTCCTTTTATTCTGGAGCCTCTATGCCATAACTCAGGTTACCGAGAGAAGATCTATGGATAAATTTCCTTTGAGTGCATCAGGGCCTTCCTTTCAGTTCTGATCAACTTCACGAGAGCTACCTCTCCTGTTCTGTTCAGCAATCAACTGTCAAACATAGGGTCCGCGAATCACAGCTCATGTTGGATCGAATTTGCAGACAATGCAAGCGCTACTGGATTGACAGATGCGTAACGCTGCATGTTCAGACACGCGACTTGCACCTCGAAATGCAAAGTACTTTACAGGCATCAACAGCTCCTATGATCACCGAAGAGATCTACCCTTGTAAATCCGGCTGTATCGGTTTGTTCACATACGGGACGGTGTCGATGAACTGAGGGAGATTTGCAGCCACTTGACCGATGGAGATGCATGTTTGCTCAAAATGGATTTGCAGTGTAAATCACAAAGATACACTGGAGTATGTCAGCCAGACTGAGAGATGCATCAGGTCTCAGATCTATGGCTCATACTTTTGTCAAAAGTGATCTGTCACAGAAAGATAAATCAAAACTACTTCTGCAGGCGTCCAGCATGATTGAGTAGGATAGCGATGAGACAGTTATATTACTGAACCTGCGGTATGATGCACAAATAAATCGTTCGGATGGGGGGGGGCAAGAGTAATGAGGACGAATTGAACTGCAGTGCCGGTACGCAGTGCGCTCTAGGGTTCGATACCAGTACGACAGAAGCATCGACTCAGTGTCATCCCTGGAGTTCCGAATGTACAGTCGGTTCGGTCAGAGAAATTCGAAGGAGCTTCCCTCAAACAATAAAGCGTTGATCTATCAATGCCTGTTCCACTTCAGAAAGACAATGGAGCAGTGTGCACTTAGTGATACCGTCTAGTGGAATTATCGGTTGAATGCATGACATACATAGGCAGTAAGATGGTCTTTAGATTTCAGCTAGCAGCATTTCACAGCACTGTTTCTCTGTTTGTGTACCGACATGCTAACATATGCACGTCAATGGGCGATTTCTAGGATCTCGGCTGTGTTCACTGTGTCCTACCATAATCGACAACTAGCGACTCCGACATACAGCATGTGTAGCTGTTTGTACACATACACACACACACACATCTAAGTTGCTGGTTATTGTACTCAAAAAGCCTACTTTGTTTCACAGTAGCGCATCGGAATAGAAAGAGGTTAGACGGTCTTCACTGTATACACATCAAACCGTATGACAGAGGATACCAACATCTTTATTGGTTACTGTACCACATTCTAAACACTATCCCCCTCAAAGTAACCCCCTCTACTGAGAGCAAACCGTTCTCAACGGTGCTTCCACTTATTCGAAAGCTTCATGGGACGCACTTTCAGGGATGGCGGGCAAGTCATTTGTCGCATTGTCCTGAATCTCCTCTAAGATTGAGAAACGACGTCCTTTACGCGTAGTCATAAGTTTGGAAAACAGGAAAGTCTGCTGGGGCTAGGTCAGGAGAATATGGTGTTCCCCTAGATGTGTGAGCCGGCGCACTGTCAGAATGCCATATACAATTCTGCTTTTCCCCATTTCAAACCTTTTCCTGCCCACAGTAGCCATCAAATGTGCTAGAGTTCCCTGGTAGACTTTCTTGGTTGCCATTTGGCCACGTGATACAAATTCCTGATGGAGTATGTGGTTGCAGTCAAGAGACACAACCAACATCATTTTGGTTTCGCACCGACTCGTGCGTACTTTTTGGACGATGAGACTGCACCTTCGTTTCAATAGCATAGTAATGAATCCACGTCTTATCGTTCGCTATTGTGTTCTGTGGCAGTGTCAAGCATTTCCTGGTTGATTTGAACATCGTCCAGTCAACATGAATTTTGCACTAACACGACGCATTTCAAGTTGGTCACAAAAAAATTGGCAGATTGATCCCACGCTGACATCCAGTTTGTCAGCAACTTCACAAACAAATAAATGATGATTTCCACGGATCAGGGTACGGACTCTCGGCACGGTCATCGTTTGCTAATATGGAAGGTCGACCGAGCTTGGGATATTCACCGACCGGGGTTCACAACACTTAAACTAGTTATAGTATTGTGTGCGACTCATACAAGCTAAGCAACTATGTCTCCGTAAAAATGTTTCCCAGTTTGTACATAGGTCGTTCTTTAAAGTTTTTCATTATTGTTTTGTTACGTGCAATTTCTCACTTCAATGGCTATGAGTCGCCAACTAACGATCAGAGCGAAACGCGGTAAAGGATAGTCTGTTGTTTAAACATGCCTCTATGTGCGACCAGCAGCCGCAGCGCCCTACCTCTAGCGATTGGTACGCTATTTCAAAAATTCGCTTTCTTTTTGAACATAGATAGCTAGGAGCCCTTCCTTACAGCCAAATAAGACGCGTGTTGCAATCTCAATTCTGTTCTGCCAACAGTAAGGCAAATTCTTGAGTATTGCGCGGCACACCTGTAGAACCTTACCTCAGCGTTCGCATCTTGTCTGACTATATCGGTATGCATAGAGCGAAACTCCCTCGCCAACCCAGACCGGAGAGTGACTCTGTAGCATGTCAATCAGCCGTCCTGTCATGCGAGTAAATAGTGAGCTGAGAGATGTGCAATAATTCATAGAGCAGCACAGAGTAAAGAAAAAAAATGTACTCACCATATCTGTTCCGAGATCAATGCACAAGATGGTTATCGTGCCAAGCGGTAGGGGTACATCGGCCAGAATGTATACCAGGAATGGCGTAATCTCAGGAATGTTGGAGGTGAGTGTGTAGGCGATTGATTTCTTCAAATTGTCGAAAATAATTCGTCCTTCTTCCACACCAGTGACGATGGATGCGAAATTGTCATCCAACAATATCATATCTGCTGCTTGTTTGCTGACATCGCTACCCGAAATTCCCATAGCAACACCTGTTAGGAAATATATGAGACAGAGCCGAAGGACGCATAAGGTACCCACAACCACAAAGAGGAAAAAAGAAGCGTCGACAACGAGGCATTCTCATTCTAGACAAGGGGAAACGGATTCATCAAGTGGGTCCAGATAGTTTTACTGGAGCTATGTTGACAAGTGCCGGGGTTCTAAGCGGGGTGTTTGGAAAGCAATTTGTTGATGGACAGGCAAACTCAACGATAAAGGTGAACTTAAAAACATGTGACACAGCATGTCAAAGTTTGATACTTGGCAACTCAAAGTCAAATGATATATCGCTTAAGTAATTGTGAAAACATGCAGAACTACATAGTAAACTACTGAAAACAGAAGATGAAGTGGTCGGTTAGGAATCGAAAACGTGATCAACTCTAATGATGTACAGACAATCTACGACGGCCAGAGTGACGAAACGGGGCTTGCTGCTGGCAGAATGCACCTAGGTGATTGCCACTTGGGGTGGGGCAGGAAAAATCCGCATTTCACATTGCACCAACGGCACATCGAAGCAGCTCGCCCCTGTATACCAAAGTCTGTCACCGCACCTAAATTGTTTCGATACAATCCGTTTTCAGCGGGCCTGCAACCCCCATTCGCGCTACTTGCGCCCTGTTTAGTAAATTGGGTTTTGTTATCTTTCCTTGCATCAGTCGTATTGTTTTCTTTGTTTAATTATCTGCATCGCTTTCGCGCGGGTGGTAAAATGGTTCAAAGGTTTGGCGTGTAATCCACAAATCGCCGGCCCGAGCCCCCGTAGGCCTAGTGACTTCACAGCAATCCAGCCACCGTGCAGTTTATGGTGGCCGCGTGGAAGCGACGCGTCAATATAAACTCCCGGTATGCAACTGATAAGTGCATCTACAAGTGTTGCTCAAATTATTCATGCACATTTTGATCATTCTCAATGGATTTTTATCCAGGAAGAATACAAGTGAGCCACTCTAATATAAACAACTGGTCAATCAGACTTGGTACCTGAGATATGCTCGGACAGTCATGTGTAATAACGAATATCATGACAAGCAGTGTCTACGGAACCGCAGGGGATAGTGTTGAAAATATCTGGTGGCAGCCATTACACGCCCCGGATCAACACGCCCACCATTCCAATGTGCCTACCTTAAAAAATAAAACGATGACGACAGCGGAGAGCAGTGCAGATGCGGTCCTAATGCTAGAATGGCTGAAGTTTACTTCAAATTGCAATGAAAGGCCCTAGCACCAACAGTACGCCGGCACAACGCACCGACGCTTCGCTGCCAAGTGATAATCAAAAGTCGCGCGCGGCTGGGCATTCCGCAAGGTCGCCCGCACTTCGCAGACTTGAACTGATGACTTCTGGACTGCAAGGCAAACGCATAATGCTTCCGGCCACTGGCCAGCTCGTGGAGCTCAGAGGCCTAGTGATTAAGCAGTAAGCCGTCAACTCCTACGTGACGGGTTTCATACCCAGGTAAGGTTATCTTCAGGTAAGGAGGAAGCCAACCTCGGAGTGCACCGTTGACGGAGAGAGACACCTAATGTGTCAGCGGTATGCCATAACGGCGCTTCGCTGCCGCGCGATCAGCAACAGTCGCGCACGGGATGAGTACACCGCGAGGACGCCCAGCCCTACGCGGATTCGAACCGGCCAGACGTGCAGACCACTCGGCAACCGGCCAGGAGAGAAACCTAAGGTCAATCTAATTCGGTAAATTTGGTTTATTTCTCTCATAACAAAGTTAGCACCATTATCGCTTTCATTTGCAGGCAATGCAATGCCAAACTGGTATTTCGTATAAAAGAACACACTGTTTCCAATCCAAATTACCGTGGAACATTACGGTTAGCGAACTTGGATGAAATACAGGATGGTAATTAACCAATGCATATAGAATGAAAATAATCGATTTATAATGTAAAAAACGTATGCCAGCAGTTGTTTGAAAACAGAGTCAGATGGTCGCCTACTTAGGGCCACCGTTGTTTAAGCAGCTATAGAAACATTCTGTATTAATCAGCAATTACTTTTTTGTCTTCTTCCATTTTGTGCACCGCAAGATATGTAAGGTTGGCTCATATGGAACGAAAAATAACTTGGCTGCTTTGTAGCAATACCGGTGTGTTAACAGTGATTGGTTGGCTAGCAGAATTGCATATTTCCTATCTGTGTCACTCGATGGCGCTGTTCCCGGAACTCAGAGGCTTGGTGTTCAAACAGTCAGGTACCAACCACTGAGTGGAAGATTGTTCAGATTGGTTCTAACTGTTCATGGGGTGTAGCGATTGATGTTGCGACAATAAGTATGCCGAAAGTCATTAAAAGTATCCACTAAACTATTGTCCCTTACTTTGTCACCATTCTTCGTGCGTTGGATAAAATTGGGCTTTTTGTGCCTACGGTGTACTCGCAGATACGAAATTTCGCCCGTGCCACAAATCCACAGGTGTTCAGTCGTTGGAAGATGACTGCACCTAGTGTTATCGAGGAACGTACATAACATGCCAATTTAGGTGGTTCTCGAGAGGCATACAAACGTGAACTAACCGATGTCAGCTTGTTTCAACGCCGGACTGTCGTTTACACCGTCTCCAGTCACAGCGACAATTGCACCTTGACGCTGACACCCCTCGACAATGATAAGTTTCTGCTGAGGGCTGGTACGGGCGAAGACGATCTCTGAGTGATTAGTGAGAATCTCATCGATTTGAGCCGGCGTCATATCACGTAAATCCGATCCGTGGATAACACACGCGTTTGCATCCCTTGGGTTCACCTGGCGAACTGGGATTCCACGTTCCGCAGCGATATCATCCACTGTCTTGTTGCCTTCGGAAATAATTCCCACACCTTTGGCAATCGCTTTGGCAGTGATTGGGTGATCTCCGGTCACCATAATGACCTTAATGCCAGCGGATCTACATTTGGCGACGGCGTCCGGCACAGCAGCACGAGGCGGGTCAATCATTGACATAAGCCCCACAAATCTCATATTTGAGGTGGGGAAATTGGGGCTTTCCGTGTCAAATGTGAAACCCCTAAGAACATGGGAAAATATCAAAAACACGTTACCCTCTCAAATGCCAGGATAAAAGTTACCGAAATAAGAAACGATGGTTAAAAGGGAACAAAAAGATACGCAGACGTAATAGTAACAGAGAAGCTGTCACACCAAAGGCCCGGGGTGGTGTACCGTAACTCAACTCCCTACGCCGACCTGGGCAACCGGGTACCATTGTGACCCCCTGCAAAGACCATGGAGCTCGATGTGTTGTGTTCGGTTTTTATGTTGCGATAACCTATTGTTTTCCATAAATATATATATATATATACCAATTAGGTCGGAATGTTTCTGTTCTGCTTGTTGAAGGAGTGCGGCCCGGCTCCGTTGATGAAACATGGCTCACATCCACACGCCTCGCGGATTTATTCCTTCGGGTTTACACCGGACATGGGGTATGTGGGTGGAACTGTGGGTGGTGTAGCACAAGCCACTTATGTATATATATATATATATATATATATATATATATATATATATACATATATGAACGCCTGCATGTTGCAAGACTATAAAATCATCGCATAAGGCATGGGTGAAGTGCATTCAAGGGCTGCGTGGCTTGTAAGTAGCCGCTTCCAAATGTGCCTGCGTGTAGTTTTGTGACGCAATACCCACAAATGACCCATGTGTGGCTTGTGCCGCACCACACACAGGTTTATCCAGTCGAGCCCTACGCATATATATATATATATATATATATATATATACATACATATATGAACGCCTGCATGTTGCAAGACTATAAAATCATCGCATAAGGCATGGGTGAAGTGCATTCAAGGGCTGCGTGGCTTGTAAGTAGCCGCTTCCAAATGTGCCTGCGTGTAGTTTTGTGACGCAATACCCACAAATGACCCATGTGTGGCTTGTGCCGCACCACACACAGGTTTATCCAGTCGAGCCCTACGCAGTGTAAATGCAAAGGAATGAAACGTGGTGGCATCACGACGTCTTCGCAGTCGGACCACACACAGTGTCCATGGCCAAATGAACCTTCGCCACAGTGGCGCGCGGTCATGCTTGTCCAAGAGAAGACGTGTGCTTGCACCTTGGCGTTTGAGCGAGGCTGAAAAGCGGATCATAAGCTATCGTTAACACAAAATGATCACACGTGGACGAGACAAAGAGGGATGAATCAGAACTGGTTAAACTTAGAGGGAACTAAGCATGGCTTTGGCAAGAATAACGGTGAAGCAGATTAGCTGGAACAGTCGTGAGCGTACATGTGCGCTGGCCAAAGAGACAAAGGAGAGCTAACGTGGCCAAGTATGACTCGAGGTGGACAACGTATATGAAGCAAAAGTCGATCAGAGCGAACAAAACGTAGTTACAAATGAACACGAGCAGATCGCCGAAGACGCAAAAGTAATCAATGTGAAAACGTTGCCACAAAATAGCGCCCCTCCAATTATGTGTGTATATGCCTTGTAAATAAAGGATTTTAATCGTTGCCCAGACTTGTTTTGATTCCTGGAAGCTAATAGGACAGGACGCACATGCGTTTTGTGTCCGACCCATGAAAGATCGGTTACAAATAGTTATTCACGTGAAAAGGCAGTTGAGAAGCATCTATACTGAATACACACGAGACCGTGGATGAGGCTTGGCTCATTTCGTGCAGCGTAGTACTGACACAAAGAAAGCAAATCCGCTGTCCGAATCAAGTTATAAATAAATAAATAGTTTTATTCTTGATGCAACGAAACATACTAGTACAGGCATGATCAAGTGGCTGTCAGAGCCACGGAAACACAATAAGGGCATGTGCACCAAACGACAGAGGTAAGTGCTGGCAAAATACATGGCTCGAAAATGTCATATAGGAAAGTTGCAACGATGATGAGCATGTTCACTGGAGTCAGATAGAAATGTGGCGTGGAAGCACGGTAAAATCTATAAGTGTTTCCGTTAAGGAAATACTGGGTAGGGGTTTCGAATAGTTCCGGAGATTGGCATTCCTTTCTCCGTGAACGCAGGAATCCGATAAAATGTTTAATAAAAACCGTTTTGTTCATATGGCACTATGCTCACGAAGTTCGGATATTGAGATCATTACCAGTGGTGGTGAGTCACATACGCCATGACGCAGTGTTTTTACACACATTTGTGGCTTTTCACAGGGAGAATGTTTGCCAGGCGAAAACCCACCCCGTCCTGGAACACTGCCGTCGACCACAATTTAAACAGCAATCAGCCACTGGCAACGCTACTTAAAGACCGCTTTTCGCACGGCTATGCGCAGTCATGGTGCACCTGATTTACCGTTGGCAGAGCGAAGAGCTTAATCTGGATTCATCAATAACGGTTGGAACTGGCGGTACTGGACGAAGAGAGGGCTATGAAGAGTGGGATGTAGGGTTGCGAAGGTGAACAGGAGTCTCAAAGTAACGAAGGTGGGATAGTCCATATGCGGTACCACTGACTGAACAGATAACCCACGGGCCGGGTGGGTGTCGCAGGCAGGTTCAAGAGGAATAACCATCGCAGGTAAGTAGAACGCTTGCAGTAAGATAAAGCTTTTTGAGATTTTTCAAAAGTAAAAAGGATTTGAATCCAATTGTTCAAGCTGGTAGAAAATACCGATCAAGAAGTTAGCTATGGCCCCCGGAATACACGTATGGCCGAAAGCAATAGTACAGACCACAAAAGATATGGAACGCTTCAGAATTTCGCGTGTTACCCTTGCGCAAGGGCCATGCTAATCTTCTCTGTATCGTTCTAATTTTAGTATGTGTACCGCAGAAGCGAGTACAGTGTTACCAGACGAGTGGACACCGGGTCGAGATCCGTCCCGGGGTTGCAGTCAGACCTGTCATCAAGTGGGAGAAAATACACGCGAGATCATTCTAGTATGGACACGTACGAGCGGCCAGACGAGAGCTGTGCCATATCATCCTCCGCAACGACATAATTATGACGATGGTCTATCGTTGCGCTTCCAATAAACATTGCAGAATTGCTCATCCGATGCAGAACGCTAAATGTAAGCAAAGTTCTTCGGAGATGATAGCCGGGGGCTGAGAACTACATCAACTATCAACGTGCCATTGTCACGCTACAATGATGAGTCAGACAGCCTTCGATAAAAGCAAAGAAGTAAGTGTCAACGAAATGTTGTTGGGGATGACAAAAAGCATTTGGGACGGTGGTGACACACTTTGTTACACATAATAGGTTAAAATGTGAAACAAAATTATATCCAGAAGACCGGTTCATAATAAATTTCGGAGGCCGCATCATAAGGAACTTTTCACTGGGTGATGGTGAGTATTCTATTAGCGACGAGTGTGCATCATGTCTCGTGGAGCATAGAGATAAAAGAAAAAGGCTGAGTGCACCACACCAGGGATGAAGAAGAGCATCAAAAAACGCGATCTGTTTAAACAGTCGGTTTTACTTCAGAACAGGATTATCTGAGTTCCAAAGTAGTTGGCATGAATGTGAGGACCTACTGCACGGCACTCGCCAAAACCAATCCCACTTGTCCAATTACACGCGCAATCTAAAAGATCGTGAGGACCTTTATGTATTTCTGTACATTCCTTAGTCTTCAATTCGGTTGGAGCGTTGCAGAACCCTTGAACACTTTCTGGACAACTCAGAAGAAGGAAACCGGGCCTCGCACAACCAGAGAAAAACTATCGGCATTATTTTCTTGTGCATCATTTCCTTGTGTACGAAGCCACCCGACCAAACCGGCGTTTCGCTTAGCAAGTTGCAATGCCGGCGGATACCAGATGTCTATGCAGCTGCCTGGTAGGCAAACAGTGAAAAATGATTCGAATTCGGCAGAAAACTTAGTGAAGCGACTGACGACACACCACCAAACACCAAAGGGTAAATTTCATGCAGTGCTCCCATTAGAGGTAAGCAAAAATGAGAGGCATCAGCGGTACGCAGATACGCAGTACCAACGCTCTGCTGCCGCGCAACCACCACCAGTCGCACGAAGACTAAGGACAATGTGAGGATCGCTGGATCCCTGCGCAGGCTCGAACCCGCGCTGTCAGATTACAAGACAGACTTGTGATTCTTAAGGCTATACAGCAGTTAGAAGCAGTGTTGGTGGGGCACTGGTGACCAGCAAACGAGCACTCGCTTAGTGTCTTAAACGAGCCTTGGTCATATATCTGAATAATACAGTAACACTGATCGTGCCGCCAAAGTGCAAAGCGCGGTGTTCAGCTGGCGAGCAAGAAGATATCTCAACACCCAACCCGAAATACAAATACCTAGACTTTTTGCACTCTCATCTAGGCAAATAAGCAAAAAGCCGGCCGTCTGTGTATATGAGTAGGATGTGGAACAATCATTGAGGCTTATCGATCCACTACGATGATAGCCAGAGAAGACGTAAACGTTTAGATGAGTAAACCGGTCATCTAAAATCGTAGTAGAATGCATATTAGCATCGAGGAAATTTAGGAAAATTGGCTATTTCTATTGCACCGCTGATGCAGCAACTGGGAAAGGAGAGCACCTATGGAGTGCAACGTCGCTGCATCATTACTGGTCGACTCTAAGGGCGTTCTGATTGGTCTGTCAAAATACTAGACACAAACGTATTTTCATCATGAAAAAATGTGGATTACCACATAGTTTCCCTTAAGTTCGCCAACGTAAGATTTTGTGCAAAATCTGGACAAGGTCTAATACGTGTGCTACAGGATGGCAGACGTGTGGCCCATTACTGAGGTGCACAAGGCACACCCGAAGGGCGCGGCGCCATCTGCACCAGCCCAATCAACATCACCATAATCATCAATGCACGTTTAGTTGTGGATGAGAAACATAAACCAGCTAATGTGTTGCAATACAAACAAGAGGATATTGGATTTTACAAACTACAAAAAGTCAAAAAGCAGGTACATATAATAATAAATGTCAGATCATACATTGGGTGTGAGATCGTTGTTGGACGCGGAAGCCAAAGGGAGGTGAAGGGTAAGTAGACTCCAACATAAACGCTATTGAGGTCGACTTCTTGCCATGGCAACTAGTGTGTACAATCAGACGTATTCATTGCCTTTCGGACCCCAACCCGGCAGACGGGTGACACCAAACGACGTCCTCGCGGTTTCCTCAGCCGGCGTGCGACTGGTGGTGGTCCCATGGTAACGAAGCGCCGTCACGGCGTACAGGTGACACATCATCATCAACCGACGCCAACTTCGAAGTGAGGGACTTTATTCCATTGGACCAAGTTATCGCTTGGCCTCCATTCCGCTTCTTTCATCCAGACCCATGTCGCGCAAATAACGCGTGAGTCGGTGCTAGCATGCGCAACAATCGGCCCCGTCGTCGGCGCCTGGTGCGTGATATAACTGTTGCGATCCTATAGCTACTGACGTAATTCGGAAAAAAACACGCACGGAAAACTGAACACTCAACAAAATCATGGCAGTTACAAATGCAACACAAATAAGGCACCAGTCCATAGCCCCAACTTCGGAAAGAAAAAGGACAAGACCTCAGACGCGAGATTTATTCGTACGCCAACACAAAACTCCAGAAAATGATGGAAATCCTTGATTGGTTTAGGTCATTCAACGGCCTTGTCAAATCGGTCAATCACAGTGCCTGTTTGAAACGGGAACAAATAGTGCGCCCCGTTTAACAAGCAAAAATGATGGTTTTGGCTGCTTTGAACGTAGTTCTTGGGAAATACGACCTTTTCCTAACAATAACTGTGCTGAGAGGCTTGCTCACTTTTCCTGTATCAAATACGAGACGATAAACACCTTACTGCTTACGCGGTGTTCCCACCAGATGAACTAAGCTGCGAAGACAGCGACTGTCGAACGTAACTAGCCTCTTATGTCTACCGAGTTGATGTGTCGAGTTTCGCAACCGTACAAGGTTGGACGGAAGGCTGCATTTCAAACTGACTTTTAGGGCGAGAGTGATGTTGCACGAACCGTATAGCAAAAGCTCGGGGCGATTTCGCTAACCTTCGCCACTTATGGCGCCGGCGCGACATCAG